>NMRB01003309.1:1960-18777 GCA_002633025.1 Notospermus geniculatus | reverse complement strand
AAAAAAGCGATGAAAAATCGATACGCACGAAATGCAACGTCACGAAAGTTGTGTACACTCTCCAATACCACCGCTCTTTGCCCTGGAGAATGCACAGAACTCACATTTCTATGACGTGTACAATATCAGTGACGTCATTCCAATAAAGTCAGCCAATCTCTCAAGTTTGGCATGATTTAACAAATTGGTAGAACTTTAGAATCCCTGATCAGCATGGTCAGACATATCAGAACAGAAGTGGCACACAGTGGAAATAATTATAAACACATGAAAATGACACACTGATAAGCCAACGTCTACTGCGAGGATTAAATAGCAGCGGTTGTCTGTAATCGCAACTCGCTGGCGAACAAAGAAACTTTGTACTTCTGTACAAGAGTTCCTTTGGATGGCAGCGAGTTGTGATTACAGGCAACAGCTGCACTGCAGCGACAGCTATTTTGCAATTCATACAATACAGCGTTTTTAGCTCAGCTGACCTTTCTGACCAAAGGTCAGCAGAGCTGGTCAAATGGATATTTAGTCTCGCGCAACCAGCCCCTCGGTCATACTCCGAGGTCGTCAGACCGAGGGTCTGGCACGTAAAGAAATTCTCATTGTAGCGACCTAGTGACCTCCTTTCGATGATTCGAAAGGAGGTCAGCATCGCTGATTGGCTAGTTTCAAAATCTGGTGACGTAGGCTGCAGGGGGAATATGGCGGCGCCCAGATGACTTGAAGCGTGAAAATTAGTGAGGTGAATCGCCTCAATTTGTGTTGGCAAGTCAATTTATAGTGTCTTTCATTGGAATTTAAGGCAAGTATATTATTATTCTTTCGATTTGGGAGGGAATTATGCAATAAAAACTGCAGTAGGCCTTGCAGCAAGGGGTACAAAATACTGTAGTTTTACTCAGACGCTATGCTTTTTGCATTGATTGTGGATTGTGTTCTACGTCATCGGCGGTAGATTGTCCGCCATGATGGTTTTTACAAGCAAAAGGTACCATCCGGACCAGACTCTAAAATTGAAAATTGCAGAGTCTGGTGGCACGAGACTAATGGATATTCAGTGGCGTCAGCCTGTCAGTCCGTCTGTCAAACTATGCCCGACGTTTTGTAACCGTAATAGCCAGAGACACCAAATTTCATCTGAAGGTAGCCCTGGGTGAACTCTCCTCGGAAACAAAAAATGAGCGTGATTTGACCTATATTAGGCGCACCAGGGGGCGTCTCCCTCGACGGATTCACTATCAAGGATCTCAACATAACCTCGTCCCCACCCAATCCCAAGGGGTCTAATAAGCTCCATACTGATTCATCAAGGCATGTAGGCCTACATGTGGTAGGCCTATTGACCCCTTCCCACCCAAGGGGTCAAAAAAGTTGGGCATGTATCTGATATCTATGCTACAGTACGTTGCACAATTGACCTCCCAGAATCCGCGTACCTCCCTCGGACGTGGCGCGGAAGGTAACCTTCAGTTCATCGCGGATGGTACGGGTACGTCACGCGTCTCTGTTGCGTGACGTCGGGTGAATGACGTTACGTCTTCACTGCATGCCTTCCATGACGCCGCGCCACATCCTAGGAAGATACGAGGATGGTACGAGAATGACGCTGCATGTGGTATGCGGGTGGTGCGCGCCGCGGAAGGGAGGTCAATTGTGCAACGTACTGTATCTCAATTCACCAACGATTGTATCTTGTGATATAGTTAATCCCTTCCCCCATGGATGGGAAGTATCTGATGTAGGCATATATCTCGATTCACCGCGGATTGCAGGCATCTATTAACCCCTTCCCACCCTGGGGGTCAAATACAAGGATTGTCTCGTGTTAAATTAACCCCTTAATTCCCAACGAAGGTGGTCTAATAAAGTAGGCTGACATCTCTATTCACCAAGGATTGTAGGCCTATCATACAACATTATTAACCACTTCCCACCCAAAGGATCTATAAGTCTGACTCAACCTAGAGGTAACATGAAAGGAATGTTTGGAATGCGAAATAGACCATTCATTGACCACAAGTGAAATGCAAGGCCTTGTGGTTTAGAACACTCTGCATTCAATGGCTATTAGAGACCCTCTCCATTTGGATTATTTGGGTCTATTAGGCTCCAGTTCCATAGAGCTCACGTTGACACTTTTCACGCGCCACGCTTCACGTTTTCCTTTCGTTCCTCGATTCAGCGCACAACGAGACACACATTACCTGTCCTGTGACATGCTTTCTCCGAGGAACGAAAGGAAAACGTGAAGCGTGGCGCGTGAAAAGTGTCAACGTGAACTCTATGGAAATGGAGCCTTAAGAAACCACAGTTCATGTCACATTTCCCATAACTCGCATAACTCAAATTCCTTTCATGTTACCTCTAGGTTGAGTCGGACTATATATACCAATGATTGTCTCATGCTGTATTAACCCCGTAATTCCCAACCAACGATGGTCTAATAAAGTACCGGTATCTGACATGTATCTCGATTCACCAAGGACTGTATGCCTATCATGTGACATCATTAACCCCTTCCCACCCAAGGGGTCTAATACCAAGGATTGTATGGTATTTTGTTATATTAACCCCTTCCCAACCAAGGGTGGTCTAATACACTACATGTATCTTGATTCACCAATTTAAAGGATTTTAGGCCTGTCATGTACAATTTAGCTAATACCCTCTTCCCACCCTATTCACTATTTCACTTTTCAGGTTGATCTTGGCCGAGCACCAAGAAACTCCCATAGCAAGTGCCTAACAGAGAGGTATGCGATTTTACCATTACAGACTTTCTCTGTTACCGTAGTGCTATCAGTGTTTCTTGACGATCGGCCCTGGTTGGTGAAGCACCCCAGATTGCTGATACTGCCGTTGCTAAAGAGGGGTGCAAGGAATGAGGAACCCGCTTGAGATTCATCCCGCCAGGGCTGCGCCACCGGCAACTGGACCGGAAGTAGGTCGCTAGAATAATGAATGGCCCACTTGCTGTTGAAGTCATGTTTCGTTGAATGTCGTCCATGTCGTCAGGTCATCTCAATTATTTCGCACAATGCCTCAATGTTCAGTCCCATATTGTCACAAACAAGGCGTGCACCGATTTCCCGGCAGTAATAACACCCGTGTAAAGCAGTGGGTAATTGCTATAAAGCGTGATGACCCTGATAAAATAGACAGGTTGCGAAAATAGCGGCCGCCATTTTTGGGGGGGAATTGGCCGAATTTTCGAACTTTTTCAAATATATTTCGAATATATTTTATTAGCTGCTTGCTTGCTAAAATATCTTTATGTAATTCTAGTGGCTGACTGTATGGCCTTTCTTTTTTTGAAAGCCTCTGACAGTGCAAAATCCCATTGAAAAACCCAAGCAATGTCAAAAAAGTACATATAAAAATGGCGGCCGCTAATTTCGCAACTTGTCTATTGGGAAAATGTGGGAGCCGACGCAAAATGCAAGAATTTGCTACGACCACTTCGTCGAGGAGGATTACATTGTGTCAACTAATTACTACGGTATGTTCTCTGGTGGCTGGGGTCAGCCTAGGCCTAGGCCTAGCTACTGATTATTTTCCTCGTGTGGAAAATAGCCTACCATGCCTAACTGCAGAATATAACCGGTAGCTAGGCCTACCCTAGGCCTACATCGAATTCTGCGACATTTGCACGAGTGACGGAACGTCAGGCCCCTATATCATAGGCCCTATACATGTAGGCCTATAGTGCATCCAACACACGCTGATGCATTGCAACACCCCTGTACAAAATGTAATCTAGGGCCTACTCAGTGTCAAAGTCAGAGCGGTGCATACACAGGAGTTGTATCGATCATTTTCTGTAGCCTATAGGCCTATTTGGGAATCCAAATGGGGAGCACCAATTGATCACATGACAATGTATAGAGCAGAGGTGACACCTAATAAGAGGCTCATTGTTCGAGAGATACGGTTCACCAAGCACGGCCAATCACACCTTGAATCGTCATCATCAATAATAGGTTGCATAGTACTACAAGTCCAAACACACGCATTTAATTCTCGCATGGTCTGCTTCACCGTTGTTCCCTATGGCAATGTCAATTGTTTGTAAATAACATGCGACGTGTTCGGGTATAATTTTAACACGATTAGAAGAAAGGTGAACATGAAATATGATTCTACTATGATTCTACTTTTCATTTTCAGGTGACAAGCCAGTGAACAAAATACTGCGCAAGACTGCTGTTCCACATAAATTTGACTGCTGGAAAGGCACACCCCTACACATGCATTCTTGTCCACCAACTCAGTCTGCAATTGAAAGAGGAAAGAGGTTCAAAAGACGTGATGCTGAACAGAAGCAGCGAGATGAAGAGAGCAGAAATGCATTCCAAGATTATTGGGGCTGAAGTAGAGGTTTCATCACAAGAGGCTAAAGGTGGGATATTGCCCAGAAAGAGTGGCTTTATGAGTGTCCTCGGCCATTCATATGAAGTGAACTCCCAAGAGGTTTTAAAAGAATTCTTTATGTGACACTAAATTTGCTAAATAAAGACAATTGGTGAGGACATGCCCACCCCACCCCACACCCCACTGAAGAGAACAGAGACCCCATCCTCGTGACTTATAAATTTGTGATGGGACATTTGACACTGCATTATCCAAAATTCGACTGAAAACAATTATCTGCATCTTTTGTCATTTCAGTACCTGAAGTCAACACTGAAGCTAAAGAGCCCAGTGCAGCAAGGATGATGGTAAACAACGGTGTGCAGACAGATCATGTCAGAGGGGGATTCTACAGTGCCAAAAAAATGAGTGATGACATGCTACATTTTTATACCGGACTAGAGAACTACAACAAGTTTATAATGGTACTGAACTCTCTTGGACCTGCCGCATATGAACTTGTGTACTATCATGGTTCTCTTCCTGGGATAAGTGTGGAGGATCAGTTTTTGTTGACGCTAATGAAATTGAGGAGGTACACCCCACACCAAGAACTTTGCTTCTGGTTTTCTGTTAATGAGAAGGCAATCACGAACATTTTTGTCACATGGATAAACTTTATGTCATGTCAGTGGGCTGAGTTACAGTGGTGGCCAAGTAGGGAGCTGGTGCGGTTCTTCAGTCCGTCCGATTTCAAGAAGAAATTTCCCAAGACTCGTGTTGTTTTGGATGGTGCGGAATGTCCGATCAAGAAACCACGGCATGCTGTAGCTCAACAGGCGACGTTTTCAACCTATAAGAATAGGAACACTGTTAAAACAGTGGTGGGTGGTACGCCGGGTGGACTAGTATCATTCATATCGCCAGCTTATGGAGGGGCCACAAGTGACCGGCAGATAATGGAACGTTCTGACATGACAAGGAAGTGCAGTCCCAATGATGAACTAATGGCAGACAAGGGATTCAACGTAGAGGATATCTTTATCCCATTCCAAGTTGGTGTCAACATCCCCACTTTCTTCAAAAAGAAGAACCGAATGTCATGTGCCACAGTGGTTCAGGATAGGAAAATTGCCAGCAAACGAGTGCACATCGAAAGACTTATTGGTTTAGGGAAAACGTACAAAATCTTAACTGAGCCTATGAACCACATTGAAGCCTCATTGGCCACCGAAATAATTCAGGTGGTATTTACATTATGCAATTTCAGGACATGCATTGTTCCACAGAATGCATAAACACTGTTCGATCAGTTTGGTGAGATGAGAACATGAGGGCCCAGTTTCACAAAAAAATCTTAAGTCAGTTTTGTTGACTTAAGTCTCAATTTACCCGACTTAGTCTTAAGTCTGCAGTTCTCAAAAAACTTAAGTCAAAAAAGTGTCTTAAGACGGATAGCTAGGTGTTTTAAGTCAGCTGGAGTTGACTTAAATATGGCTGCCCTCTTGAGACAACTTCGCCCTTCGCGAAGATTTTCTGCATAACTAAAGTCACGGCTACCGACTTAGCTAAGTCAGACTTTAGTCGCTTTGTGAAATGGGCTTAATACCCCCATCACACTGAAGTCGTTCTCAAAACGTCCTGCCCCGTCCTAAAAAAATCGTAAAACGGGCTAGAACGTGTACCCTTGGCCACATAATGCTTCGATGTACTGGAGCACCCTTGCCATCCACGAAGTTCGTAAAAAGACTGTAAAACGTTACCACTACGTCCACTCCGTTCGCACACAGTTTGAGCCCGTTCGGCAAAATTTTCAAGAACGTACTGAGAACTCGCTCAGTGTGATGGGGGTATAAGTCAGTATCTTAGCTTGGCCAAAAATAGTGACTTAAGCCTACTGACTTAAGTTTTCTTTGTGAAACTGGCCACATGACTTGGAATTAGGACCCTAACCCACAGCCTCAATAGGTGTCACTAGTGGTTAAAACTATAGAATGAAGTGAAACTGACATCCCGATCGTGATCAGTTTCCCACACAAAAGGCGTTCATTGTATAGGACCGTGTTTTGATATTGTGATGAAGAAAATGCTTTGCTAGATGTGGCTACAGTCACGTGTATTGAAAGTTATGACTATAATAAAAGGATCAAACAAGATGTATAGCTTCCTTGTGTGTTGTTTTCCCGGGCCCCCCAATATCAGAGTATGCTGCGCTCTATATCGTACCTAGAATCCCCATTGAAAGGTACATTCAGGTCCTGATCAATGAAACAAGAATCCTTTAGCAGGGGGAAGACCACTGCAAAAAGCAACCCATTGTTTTGGATGTAATTACTATGTGCTGCCCTCTATCATAATTATAATATCCATTGGCCTTTGTTTTGCTATCTGCAGCAAAAAGATAAAATAATAAGCAGATGTGCACAAATTAGCAATGTATTTTACTGAAGCTGAATACACAGTTTCAAAACCAGACAGAATTTTCCATATCATGTCATGAAAATTTGCACTCAAGAGTTCAAAAATATTTACCAAAATCACGGAAGACATGATGTTCCAAAAGTGCAGGGAGGAAATACTGATCATACCATGTGTCCCAATAAATTATGTTGGTTACATTTATACCACCAAATAGGATGAAGGGGTTAAGGGGAGGCCTAAATACTGGTTGTGATGCAATGACTGGTGATCGACGACCGTGACATGAAGTAAGGCCAAACCAATGAATTCTTCGGTAAAGAAGTAAAATGACAGGTGGCATACTGGTTCATTTATATTACATTTTGTTCCTCATACCAACTCTTACATCATCCTGTGGTGTCCTTCAACCTGAGCGCCATCAATTGCAACACACCTCTGGATTCTTCGTCTCATGGAATGAAAGGAGTCACGAACAAGGTTGTTTTGCCGTAAGCCGTCAACCTCTGCTGTTATCCGTTCGCGCAACTCTCCAAAACGTCGCCTAACTTCAGCAGCATTCTCAGTTTCTTGATACTGCAACACCATGAAGGTGCGCTGTTCATTTGTGTAAAAAGGCATTGATCCAGTGGCACTCTGAAGTCATACTGATTTGGCTTGGCCTACACCCTAAACCTCGCCCTCGCGCTTGAATGACCAAACTGGGCAAATGGATAGGTCTATTACATGTTACATGTTAGGCCCTACTTTAACCATTTGATCCAATTTGGTCGTAGAAATGTAACCAACATAATTTATTGGGACACATGGTAGAATGCCTTCAACTGTGTGACCATTTTACTGATGAATACATCATCTCTGAGAATCTCAATCACCTTAAAGTCTTCAATGGTGAATACACAAAAATGACATCTCTGTCGTCCAGAGCACAAAAGCTGCCCTTGTACCTGATAGAAATAATCATGATTTCTGGAGAGCTCCAAAGTTTGATTGTCGAGTTTTCTCAGATAGGGTACTGATATTTCATCCACTTTCTTTCCTTTTGATGCATATGGACATTTGATTTCAACTATGTCAGTGTCACTGATGACCCTATCAGGAGATGCACCCAACCATGGATGCTTCTCGCACACATATAGTCCACACTCGTAAGTAGACCCATGCAATTCTTCAAATTTCTCAACAGCTACCTTCTCGTAGCTTCTCCCATGTTCCGTGGCCTTGCTTTTGAACTGAACAGGATTAAAAATCTGTTGAGCTAGTTTCTCCTTGTCACGTTTTTCTGTTGATTTACATACAGTCCCAAACACTGATGCAGTTAGACGAACTTTCCTGTGTTCTCTCCACTTCTCATTGGCAGCTTGACCACGGGTTTCAACTTCGATCTGAGATGTTTCCTCTTTGGAAATCTTGTTAACCTGAAATAAAAGTGGCAAGATGATGAAATTAAACACTCCACGGTTATTTTTGCGCGTGTACAACATCTTGCAACACTGTAGGCCTTGTACTGTGCATTGTGTACATGTAGGCCACCTTTGCCACATCATTTTTTTAGACAGTTGACAGTTCAATCATTGTACTGTACCTTTGCCTTGTCCAAAAAGTATTCCACAGATGATTTCCCATAATCATGGTCACCATTGAAAGCGTATGGGTTGGCAGGTGCAAACAGATGAAGTACTGGCATCTGACCATTTCTGTGTTGAGCCTGAAGAAAACAAATAAGTAATAAGTAAGCCTGTTTTTAAAGATTGTGTTTCCTCCATTTTGACACTTCTCAAGAAGGCAGTCCACGTTTTGCATCACATTGTCTGAAACTAAGCTTATTCCAAAAGAGAGTGGCAGTGCATGGAATACATCTGAGAAGTTGCCCAGACTGGTGGGAATAGGACATCGATATCAGACTCACTTGAAAATTTAAAACAGTGTTCCGAAACTGTGATGGATATCCAGGATCATTTCTGAATCTCTTTGGTCTTGGATCATAAACTAGTTTTTGCTCCCGGATGATTTCCAACCCCCTTGACGTCAGAGGAGTACCCTTATGTGGTTTAGCATGGTGGAATGTTTGCAGCTTCTGAAAGAAAACAAACTCGAATTCTGAAAATTTTCAATTCCAATTTTGAGAAGCAAGATTCACAAACTCACCTTGGAGGGGTACCAAGCTCTCAATAGTGCCAGGTTCATTTTCACATTTCTCACTATTGAAGTAAACTCTACAGTATTTCCTGGTGTTTGATACTTACTTGTGTACAGGTTTGCTCTGTGAGAACTTCTCCAGTGGATGAGAAGGCATATGTGCCATACATAATACAGGCCACATGCTTGCAGTGAGCTGATGGGCCCTGACCAACCGCACACTCGCACTGGGCTTCTTGGATGACGCCATTCTTGTCAGTGGAAAAGTCGACGCGGTATGACACAGACTTTTTCATTTCAGCCCAAACACAACCACTAAAAAATGTATTTTCGCCCGAAGCTGATGCTCGAAGGTAGCGAATAAACCTGGAAAAATCAGACGAAAATTTATAACAGTGATAAATTACAGGTCTTAGCCCTTCACTGACCAAGATAGATAAATATATTGATTACTTTGTGAGGAAATTCCAGTAGGCCTATCTCAAATAAAGCAGCTGAACAGATCTCCAAGTTTATTTCATTAAATGAAGGAGGTGGTAGGTCATGTAGATGGGATGCAAGTTATTGGCACCTCCACACCTACCTTTGTTCATACAGTTCCTTGAACTTGGCTTCAAATGTTTTACCCTGGTTAAGGAAGAATTGTGTCAGCCGACAATATTTCACCTTGGTCAATACCATCCCACTGTGAATATCTTTGAACGACCCAGGGTCTGGCAGCTCCATATGGTACTCGTGTTCAAGCTGTTCAGGTTTATCTAATCCCATCTTGTCAAGTGACGACAGCCTGAAATATAAATGACAATAAGCAAAAAGTGAAATTCACCACTGAAAATTGCACTTTTCACCTTACTGGCTATAGGCTTGTTTTAACTTAATGAAAAAAAAACTGAAGAAGCCGAGGCCGGGTAGAGTATCAAGGGAAGGCCAGGGCCTAGCAACATTTGGCTAGGCCTAGTAGGCCCTATATTAATTAGTAGGCCTAGGCCTAGGCCCCAGCCGAGCGAGGGGGTGTACCCCACTCGCGCTACCGGTACTAACTAGGCCTAGGTCTAGGCCTACTTTAGTCAGAATACTGATAGGCATAGGCCTGCTAGGCGGCCTATAGTATCAAAATAGCCTGCACTCAGTGACTGCATACAGATTGCAGCATGTAGGCCTATAGTGCATGCTGCCAATGCTTGTTTGCTTTTTTTTATAGTGTGCAGAACATTTTTTAGGTACCGTAGGCCTAGGGCCTAGCCTAGGCCTACATTCAATTTATGGCCTACTAGGCCTACATTCAATCTATCTAGGCTAGGCCTACTCTGCTGTGCTAAAAGTTTATAAATTTTGCCTACCTCGACCTAGGCTCACGCATTCAATAGGGATCTAGGCCTAGGCTAATTTACTGCAGCTAGCATGTCATTATGTTGCGGGCCACAGCGGGCATTGCGCATGTTGAGCCCGTGTACACTCTGCCGTATGCTTGTCATGATGTAGGGCCTAGGCCTATGTCAATGATGTGGCCTAGGCCTACCGGTCATGTCATGTAGGCTAGGCCTACCCATTTACCTCTCAAATAATTCCTTTTTTCTCCCGCTAGTTTTTATCCCGCGTTTCTTCAATTCCTCCTTCAAACGTACAAGGGTCCAGTTATCATTTTTCAGTCATTTTGGCGATAAATAGCGAAAGAATAACCAACGTAATGAACCATGTGTCCTTCATGTTTCATGCATTTGTCATGTTTGTACATGTTGTAGCAGACAACTGATACTACTTCCGGTCCACTTGCCGGTGGCGCCATCTCGCAAGATAGTTCTGCCGGTTCCTCATTGTATAGGACTAAGTCTGTAATCGTAATTAGCAAACGTAATCCTATCCAAACATGCACACTTGGTGAATAAAATTTGACATCACCCTCTAACCTTCCTAAGACTGCAGTACCCCTTACATGCCTTACACCAAACCTAGGCATCAAATGTCAGCTGAGCGCCAGGCCCATGGGCCTCTTGTTCCTTTTTGTAATAACGTCAACAATACATTTCTTGCCTCCTTCCCTTACTTCAATACTCATAACCATCAACAAAATTATCATGGGCCTATCGTCTGGTCCCGATAACTCTGGATAGAGAATCTTCCTCATTGTGTTTCACAGGTCGGCGCTAGGCGGCGGTATGCAAGCACCAACCTGTGTCCGCACGAGCCGCATCACGCCGAATTTGGCGTAAAAAGTAATCCGCGGACACATCACCGCCTTAACTCGGTAATCACGTGATCTACTACGCCACAAAAGTAAATCCTAAGAAAATAGCGATATGAGGCTTATTTCTTGCAGACTTTGCAAATAGTTGACTGATTTTTTATTTCTGATGAGAAATTGTCACAGACATGACATTGTTGAGAAGAAAAGGATGATATTCGGGTTATGACCACAGCAGCTATTCACTGTGTGTAGACATTGTAGTGTACTGTGTTGTGTGACGACGCACTAACGCAGCTGTCAGTGGCTAACATGACATGTACAGCATATCTCACAAAATATAGGCCTGTGTATGTCATAATCATGACGGATAATGTGATACCCACACACGGAGACATCCTAGGTAGGCCTATTTGAGAGATTCTGCAATCTGACAATCTGAAGCGAGGAATCGCCCGCCATCTTGAAAATGCAGCAAGTAGTCCCAATATGTCCCATGATGCCTTGCGCGCGCGGTGACAGGTCAGTGCGAGGTAGGAGCGCTACCTGTCGTGACAATGGAATCTTCCTAGGAGAACAATAACACCAACAAACCTCGAGTCGATCCAATACTTTCAGCTCCAGAGCCATTTTTGTGAAGCAGTCAGCGGTCCCTACTGGTGGACCGCGAATTCAACATGGAACAATCAACCGGGAGCCTCGACTTTGCTTTACAAAGTAGGGTCTGGAGGTCGATTCATTGGATTGAATCTAGATGAGAGATACATACTGCCATCTGAAGGTCCTTATATATGATATAATGCAAAAATAAAATAAAACGCCACTATAAATGCCCACGATATCATCCAGTCACCGTAATGTTACAACTCAATGATTATTTTCTGTTTTAATTACAGGTTCAACATGGCGTCTGCTGACAGCAATCTCCTCAAAGAACTTGAATGTCCCATATGTACCGAGACCTATGAGGAACCGAAAGTAGTTGGAAGCTGCAACCACTCGTTTTGTAAAAACTGCCTGAGGACTTATATACAAACGGCAGCCAGAGGTGGTGAGGTCCCGTGCCCTGTTTGTAGCCAAATATGCAGGGTTCCGTCGGGTGGAGTGGATGGGTTCAAAACGGCCGTTGAACTTGCAAATATCAGTGAGAAACACATTCAAGTTATGAGCTGGATAAACCAGATGCAGAAGTTGAACGAATGTTTCACCTGTGGAAATACGAATGTGGAGGTCACCTTCGGTTGTCTACAGTGTGGTGGCATCAAGTTCTGTGACGACTGCGGCCGAACACACAAGAACAACCGTATGACGAGCAGTCACGATGTCATTTCTTTATGTCGACTTCACGGTAAACCACTGAGTGAGTTCTGTACAGACTGTGATCGTCCAATATGTATCGTCTGCTGTGGTAAACACGTAGTAAAACAACAACATGGTGTGGTCAAATACAAGGATGTGGTCAAGAAGAAAAAACAGGAGTTAGAAGACGGATCTAGAAAGGTCCAAGAGGCACCCGATTCACTGAAGAAGCAGGACACTGAGCTTAAAAAAGTGCTTGAGGAGACGAAAAAGAATTTGAATGAAATGAGGAAAAGTGCTGCCGAGAACTTTAGTTCTGTTGAAAACGTTTTCGAAACAAAAATTGTCGAATGTCAAGAGAGGGCCGAACAACTCCATTCGAAGTCGGATAAACTCCGTTCGGAGTCGGATAAACTCCGTTCGGAGTCAGATAAACTCTGTTCGGAGTCGGATAAACTCCGCTTGGAGTCAGACAGCCTCCGCTCAGAGTCGGATAAACTCCGTTCGGAGTCGGATAATCTCCGTTCGGAATCAGATAAACTACGTTCCGAGTCGGAAAAACTCCGTTCGGAGTTGGATAATCTCCGTTCCGAGTCGGAAAGCCTCCATTCTGAGTCAGATAAACTCCGTTGCTCCTCGGATAAACTCCGTTCTGAGTCCGATACACTCCGTTCGGAGTTGGATAATCTCCATTCGGAGTTGGATAATGTACGTTCTGAGTTAAAACAGTGGGAGGGGGAAAAAGAGAAATACAAGGGCTGGAAAGAGAGGTTACGAGGAATACAGCAGCCATTCCTTCAGAGTCTCGACAAGGAATGCAAGCAAAAAACGGGAATGATCCAGGAGACCATCAAAGATGTCACAGTCATGCAGGAAGAAATTCAAGCTACAAAACCGGAACGTGATGAATTGTTATCCGAGAAATTACTCAAAGCTGACCTCAGTGAAAATATGAGGCGTACTTACACCAGGATGATGGAGCTTTCAGATGCTTCCAAAAAAGACTGGGTGACGCCGTTTAGGGAGAGGATTAAAACAAATGATGACTTGTGTGAAGAATATGTCGCTTCTGCGGGACGATTCTCATCCGCTTCACTATCGTCCAACCTAGAGGTTCCTGATGGGAGTGTAGTTTGGAGTGTCGCATCTATGTCAAAAGATCGCATAGCTACAGCTGTCTGGGTAGGTGGAGATTTCAAGGTGTTACTATGGGACTTACCCTCTCCGGCCGCTAAGGTTATAATGCAAGAGAAAGCCTTCATACCTTACATTGTTGCATTAGGACAAGATCATCTAGTTGTCTTGAGAAGGCGATCACCGATCCTTACCGTCATGGATGTCGTCAGAGATACGAAGAGGGAAATCGATGTGAAGCTCTCAGATGAGGTGATAAAACAGTTGTGGTCGGTTGAGGGTGTTAGTCATGGAAACTTCTTGGTTTCCTACGGGAAATCCCCACATCACCATGTTGTTTTGATCGACAGTGAAGGTAAGGTACTCCAGGACATCGAGACCGGTCGCGGATATCGATTAGCATTCTGTAGAATCACAGGTATGGTTGTCATATGTACCAATACAGCCGACACAATCTCATGCTACCAGGTGGGTGAGAACAGCCTGACTAAGGTCATGTCAGTACCTCATGGGGTGAAGGGGTTCGAATGTTTTGATATCTGTTCAGGTACATTTGGGGAGGTATTCATCGTTGGGAAGATGAAAGGTGATGAACCCCAAGAGGTCAGGGTGTATCAACCTGACATAGATGTTGACAAGGAAACAGCGTCGATGAAACAAATAGAAATCAATGGTGAACAGATGAGGGCCAACCGTTTTCCATTTTGCTCTGTGAAAGGAAACAGACTTGTGATTGGTTATGATGACAAAGTCCACGTACTTGACCTCTTGGTTTAAGACAAATGAAACATCTCATCGACGTTAGATATGACTACAAACTGACGCCATGAGTTTATCATAAGATATAACTTACAGATTGATCACGTGACACTCGAGTGATGAAACTCCCAACATGTTGTTAAAATAGAAAGGGTGAAATCTAATTTCAAGTGACAATATTTCAACTCTTACTTTCAGAGAAACCAATTCTCTTCATCTGGTTGAATATACCGAAAATATGTTGTGGGCTTTGAAGATACAGTTTGACCGATAATGGGCCAGCGATCAAGGGCATGCGCATGCGTATTTGTTTTTGTGTTTCATTTTTCCGCCAGGGCCGACGCTATAGCATTATTGGCCCTGGTAAGTACAGAGAAGGCCATCACAAGCACGTTGCGGCCGAACCATTGAACCGATTACTAATTTCTCTAGCAATATGGAAAGATGAGGTTTTTTTTTAAACAATGACATTTGTTACCGCTTTCAATTCCAAGTATTAATTGAGATATAGCGCCCCAAAAGTGACCTCTTCAAGCCCCATTTCTCTTCGCGTACACCATCGTTCCCGGGCGATATAGTTCATGTCCTTTGAGCAGATGGCGCTGACGATCAGCTTTTTCCATATTTGGAGTGAAGCCTCGTAACACAACCATACCGCATTCGTTTACTTCCACGAGCTAGCTCGGAACAGGCTCTACAGCGTTCGTTTACACCGGAACTGCGTCATCGGGCCTTGCTCGGACCAGGCGCGACTAGCCCTACCCGCCGAGGTGGGCTTCTCGTGGATCCTTCCCAGGATGCAAAGCATGATGTCACTTCCGATCATGAGATGCACACAGCCCTCGCATACATCAGTGTACATCGGCGTGCAAAAGTAATCGAACGCTGTCGTGTCAGACACGAGCAAAGTGTCATGGCGGATATTCAGCCAATCAGAGCACATTTTTCTCGTATCTAGCACGACAGCGTTCGATTACTGGCTGTTGTGCGCACGCTCAGCTTGTTCCTTCCGGGGCTAGTCCGGGGAAGGCCCGAGGAAGTAATCGAATGCGGTCCCAATGAGAGTTGGAGATATCGTTAGATTGCCATCTTACGGAAAGCAGGTAAACTGATCGGTCGGGAAGGGGGCTGCACGAAATGCCGAAAACAGGCCTAAACAACCCATCTTTCGAGCGCTATATCTCACCTATTTCGGGGAATCGACTCGTCAGACAAGTCTTATGTGGTAGGAAAGGACTTCTATTTTCGATTAAGATATAGAAGCCACAAGAAAATGCTCGGCTGATAGCGTTATTTGTTGACAGAAAGTAGCTAATTTGCAGATTTCGAGTTGTATATTTTTGGTGTTATATATTTTTGGTACAAGGCACCATGGCTTACTGTCCCATATTTTAGGTATAATCAACGACAAGAAGAGAATTGGTTTCTCTGAAAGTAAGAGTTGAAATATTGTCACTTGAAATTAGATTTCAACAGAAGAATTACAGGGAGGAGAGGAAAAACACACGATACGGTGTAGCGTTATTGAATGTTCACCATTTGTGAGTGTTCCCCCACTATTGTCGGATGGAATAAGCTGTGGCTTGACAATAGGGGACACACAGAGAAACGTGGCGACCTATTTCCCGGCGTTTTCCAAACAATATGGGGGAACACTGACATACGGAAACACGTGCAGATGCCACACCTGTAAAGTTATTTCATTTAGAACAGACAATAATCATGACCTGAATTTGATATAGATGTTCTGGTAGCCTCAGATTCTTAAAATGCGTTACTAATCCGACACCGGTCTCTACCCGACATAAAAATACTTACATATTGTGTACAGAAAACACGTCTGCTGTTATTTCTCTTTATGATCATATGTTTTTATCAATTTCATATTTTGAACATCACGTGTTACTGTTGACCCTATTTGACAAACGTGGACATATTTTACAATCGCTCGTATACTGGATTACCTTACCTCACAGAAACAGTCATGAGTTCATGGCTGCTAGCGCCACATGTTGCTAGTAGAAGCACTGTTAGTAGCCTAATAGCAAGCTGCCTCTAGAGGCCCTTTAAGGCCTAGCATGGCCTGCTAGGATGCCTAGTTTAAATAATAATGTATGATAATGTCATTTTAATGATACTAGCACGATACCCGCGGTGAGCACAGAGAGGGTGGATGTGGTCAGAGGATGGTGACAGTTTTGTAGGGATCTGCATTGGGCAATATGTTTGGAGGGGGCTAACTTCTTGGGCAACAAGAAAAGGACATCGGAGCGATGTCTATGGTTTCCGATGATAAGTTTACTACTCTAGAGCTAGTTACATGTATCTGTGACCTTGACCTCTGACCTTGAGAAGTATTGCGTAACTGGAACAGGGATCCTTGATTAAACAAATAGGGGGTGGTTAATGCAGGCTTCTAATTAGTTTTCCCCTGAAATTCTGAGTAGATTTGCACTTTAGAACTGTTTGACCTTGACCTTGACCTCTGACCTTCAAGGTCATTGTGTAATCTGAAAGCTCATCCTTGATAACCTAGGTGTAG
>NMRB01003308.1:57900-68755 GCA_002633025.1 Notospermus geniculatus | reverse complement strand
CTCATTTAATGAAAGATATTCTTTTTTTACCAGCCATTCATCAACATGTTTCAACATTCCAGACATCTGGCAGCCGATTTCCAAATCCTCTCACTCGCCAACACCTTGAACATGCCCGCCGCCTCTCTCCAAGCAAAGTCCACATCGGCGGCGCATGTCCCCAACTTCTCTGACAGTGTCCGGATTTGTTCCCAGAATGTTGAAACATGTTGGTGAGTGTCTGCTAAATGAAAAAAAATACCTTTCATTAATGAGAATTTCTGTCAAACATTTTGTTTCACATGAAAGTGAACCAACCGCGTTTTTGGACCCTAACTTCCGGATGATGGTGCTCAATCATGCATAGCCCTGGACAAGAATCCTTGGTGTCATTTTAACGCTCATAATCTCTGTGTACTTTAAGGTGATACCATGATCCTTGCGGAAAAGTATGTAGTTTGGCCGTACTAACCCCCTAAAGTTGGATTACCTTTTTTTTGAAACACCCTGTATAACTAACTGCAGGCACCGAAAGCACTATCGGACTTTCTNTGATGCAACTCGGGCTGGAATTGACTGGTCGTAGGCCTATATTCCGTTTGGATGCGGTGAAACCCGTATTAACCATCGAAGAGCCAACTACTGCAGACCGTTTTAGTTTTCAGTTCTTTCTGAGACACACTGTATAGGACATTCGCAGTAAGTTTTATGGCAAATCGTTCAATATTGGCTCAATAAGGCGCTGGAAACGAATGACTGCATACAGCTATGTAAACTACATTACATTGGCAATTGGTATGACAATAATGGTCGATAGACGAACCAATAACAGACGGCAAACTCACCTAATGATTTTTCAATCACTTTCATGTCCCAGCTGCAGAACCTGGATGTAACCCAGGGATGTAACTGGGTCGGATAACAAACGTCTTGAACGTTTGTTGTGCGACAAAATGGATTCCGTTCCAATACCACTTTGTGATTTTTTACTCCTCATGACCTCAATATTTCACATCCGCGTACTATTAGGCTATTGATCTAACACTTGAAAATGTATGAGTCGCCCATTTTCAATGTGAGGGCTCATACAAGCTTATTTCATGCCACTGTACGCCGTGCTCGAACTTGAATGTGGAACCGACTGACATGACTTGACATCTCGGCATGTCTGAGGAATGGGGACGATAGCCGACATCTTCAATAGGTGTCACTAGTGTTTAAAACTACATGTATTGAAATGAAACTGACACCCCGGTCCTGATCAATTTCCCACACAAAAGGCGTCCATTGTATTAGGATGGGGTTTCGGTGTGCTGCCCTCTATCGAGCTAGGATCCCCATTGGGTTGGACTTGATGGGCCATGTATTTCAATTAGATATCAAAGTTTGAATGGATAATCTTGGGCGATGCTCAGATTTTCATTTTCTCACAATACTTAATACCAGCTACCCGATTCCCTCACAGAATACGAAATCAAATGGCCCATATTTTTTCATTCTTCACTTAAGAGAAATCCTCTCGTCTTGCTTAAAATTAATAGGATGGCATGATTAAGCGATATTTTCAAAATCCTTTCTCTTTAGATGTCATTATGCGATTAAGGCAAAAATTCGATGAAATTAAAGATCTGGTGCTGATGCGAGGAAATGGGATTAAAATCAAAGATGAGGATAAATCACGTAACAACATTCAACCATTTTACACTTTAAAGGACCACCGTATGCGATCTCTAATGGGTAATTTGACTGCCGACGCAGGGGAGCCACCTAGCGGCAGCAATACGAATTACAAAAATGCATTACAAAATGTACGAAGTAAATCGGGTTAATTCGCATGTAGTCCCTGGGCTGTAGAGTGGCGCGGTGGTGCCGCGGTTGCCGAGAAAAAGTGGCAGTACCGTGGTCCTTTAATTTTTGCATCTGCATCAACTCTAATTAGCAAACTGAAAGTTAACTGCAATTACTGCATTAATACAATTTTTGATTTGTTCTGGATACGCAACAGCTACGGTGGTACGTTTAGAAAGCTCACCCAGCGTCATACTTTTAAAAAATTCAAAAATCACGGTAATTGGCAAAAACTCGATGATTTAAAAGACATAAAACAGTTAGATCGTTCGAGTTCAGTATTTGTTATTTAAGAAAACATTATCCTCGAAATCTTCTTCCAGCCATACTACAAAGAACTGTTTAACGAACAGTCTTAGTCACCGAGATTTAAACTCTTTGCTTGCAACAATATCATCGTAAGACTCCAAGGCATGCTTCAGTGAAAAACAATTTCTCTTTCTGTTTGATGTCCAATTACTTTTCCATTAGCCAGACATTTTGACATTAATGGAACAAACAAACCCTGCTAATACATTAAATGAAGAGTGGAGTGCAATCAAAACACTGTATCACGATGTGCACAGTGAAAGGGAAAACATTCGACTGCCTCTTTATAAAAAAAGATGATAAAATTGGTTTTTGAATGTAAACCTACTGTACGTTCCAAAGCGTTTGTACGCAGGTTTTTGACCTCTGGCTCCGTTATTACTCAACCAATTTCATTGTGGCTGTTTCACAAAATTCCATCACATTCATCGGTAGCCTCGGTATCTTTTTTTCTGTAGCAATATTTGTTTAAACCTGCTTGGAGTTTTGGCATCTCTATGAAAAAATCAGTTTCATATGCTGAAAACCGCATCATATTTCCTCAATATATAATGAAGTAATGGAAGATTATCGGTGGTAATAAACTTCTGTCAATGACTGTCCATCCCACTGATAAAGCCTCTTTCGCGTGTCTTCCATACGGAAAAATAGTGCAAGGGGAAATGTATATCACACTACTCATTACAGAAATGGAAATGTTTCATACAGAAAAATGGAAAAAAAAAACCTCCGCTATTCGTGATTTCTGAGTTTCCAAACATTTATGTGACTTCATTTTCATCACCAGCTTCATCTGTCGCGTGTGATAATTCGTAAAAAATATAGATCTATTCCTTTGCTATAAAATAGATATTCATAATGGAAATGGAATGGATATTCAAAAACTGTTCTCTATTTCCGAGCAGAAACCTTTTGTTTCTGGTGTGCCAAGTTCATACTGTTATTAACTCTTCGGGAAGAGCATGTTTGCACAGGCTTTTGTGGATGATCACGCTGAGAAACTAATGATGGCCCGGTATGTGTCGATTGTGAATTGCAATTATCAATACGGCTTGATTAATTTCTACTGAATACATGAGATATACGGAGGATAATTTCCCATTATATCAGATGTTTTGTTTTCAGTAATAGCAACACAGACAGCCGCGTAACAGACAGTAACAGTGGTGGAAAATGCTAGTATAGAAGCCTCATATCAGGACTGTATAGGCCTGACTTCTGGATAAGGTGAGACGTACATTTTGTTATGCATTTTTGTAGTTCGTATTACTGCCGCTAGGTGGCTCCCGCTACGTCGGCAGTCAAATAACGCATTTGAGACCCAATACCGTGCTCCTTAATAGACCCCATTACCCTCCCAATAGGAGGTGTCAATGAGTTGACCAATAGGTGTCACTACGGCCCAATTCAATGCATATAGCGGACCATTCATTCTTGATAGAGCACCAATCACGTGGATTTTCCTGTGTATTGGTCCGCTAGAACTTTGCTGCCATCTTTTGGCAATACGGGCGGCTGACTGCTCCTATTGATAATGAAGACGGTATTTCATGACGGCAGCAGTCGTATGCCTGAAATAGCGTGACTATCCCATTGGCCGGAGTAGATTTCTACCGTATTGACCCATCCCGTCAATTAATTATGTTACACTTTCTTAGCTGCAGCTCGATGGCATAAAAGCTCTTAAGTTAAACTAAAAGGATTCCAGGCAACTCTTTCGTTGATTTCTCTTCTTTTTCTGTTCATTTTCCATTGGGGAGGTGATAATCTGATTCACAGGACACTTAGTGTATATCCTGACTTAGTCAATACACCAGCGGATGGTGGCATAGTCACGTCACGGTTTCCTACTTCATTATAGGCACAGGCTGAAGCCATTCAACGACATGTGTCTCAATATGCACCGTCAATTCACGTAAAGCATTTTTATGGCCTCATCCGTCTCCATCGGTAATCCAGTACAGTGCCTTAGTACTTCATCAAAGCGAACCGAGATGGATGGCAATGAGCCGTCTTAGCTGATTGCTTCATCCATCTAAGGTATCTGCTGCCACGTTTCCACGTCAGCAGCAATTGGAAAAAAGATTTTTTTATTTTGTTTTATTTTATTTTTAATTTAATTTATTTTATTTTATATTTTTTAATATATATGTTTCCACGTCACAGCAAATGGAAAAAAGATTTGATTTTATTATTTTATTTTTTATTTGTTTTTCCGCCCTTTTTCCGAAAACTTGCCAAAATCGAAAAAAAACAACGTTTTTTGTATTTTTATTTCTTCTTCTAAAATTTTTGATTGGAAACGTGGTAGAAATATTGTCTGTTTGGTGCATAATAAACATGAAAATGGTATTCACACCATTTTTCTGAAATATAATAATTTTTTCATCCTTCAGTTCGGAATCCCGCAGAGGAATTTTGAGGAAATTGAAAATTGGAGATCAATAGATATCCATCTTTACTTTTTTCCGTGTCCTCTTCAAATATTTCTGATTAAGCTAGCTCGAGGACGAACTAAAAAAACCCTAGCACGGATCGAAATCACTCCAGACGTGCACATCACAACTGGCGTCATCAACAATGATCAAGATGGTTACAAACGTTTGGGATGGCAATCAGTCAAAAGTACATTGGACTGGCTTCAATTTTCTTCCTGGTTGCAGACGTCATTACTGTAATCAGCGCTGTGGCTCACTTGTTATGTATGCCGACTGATGAAACCGTAACAATCACTCGCCAGATCAGCCTAATTCCAGTAAGTATTGAAGTGCGGTAGCTTTTCAAGTGGTAAGTACATGTAAATGTAAGAGAAAGAGGAGTAATAACGGCCTAACGAATATATTGTGTAACATGAACTTTCTTGTTCAACTTTGTTTGTACATAATAGGGAGGTTTAAAAATTAAACGGTAAACGTAAACTTTACGACAACGTTATTTTTCATACTACACATCAACCAGATTTTATATTGCATTTTCGGTACAAAAATAACGCTGTGGTTAACGTTTACATTTATCGTTTGATTTCTAAACCTCACTAATGTCTAATGGTAACCCGGACTTTTCAAACTATCTTGATCAGTATTGTAAATAGTGCGGACTATTCCAGAGTTTAAGAGATCACACGCTAACGATAACGTTTACGTTAACGCTATTTCTTGCATGTATTTCATGTACAAAAAATATCGTTAACGTAAATGTTATCGTTAGCGTATGATCTCTTAAACTCCCTATTGTCAAGCTTATTTCTGCCGTTAACTTTATCTTGGCGTTTTTTAAAGATACAAATGGTTTTGTCAATAGCAGATGACGCCAAATTAACGCCAAGTCTATATCTTTGACCTGCCTTGTTTCCCTGCGTTAGTCAGCCAGGTGCAGAAAATGGCGGATCGTAGATCAAGCACGAATCTGAGGAATCCCCAAGAAAGATATAAGAAGGAACGTGCGGAATGCTATTATCGGATAAATAGCATTCTGTTCAATAGACTAACGGTGTTTACAATACATTTGACTCAAGAGGTGAGAACCAGTGAACTTTTCGATGTACATTTTGTATATTTGTGCTGTTTAATATCTTATCTATAATGCCTGGCCCCTTGTATCTCGAGATACAAGTAAAATTTCTTAAGCACGAATTTTCTATACATAACGTGATACTATTTATGTTCGTTGTAGATCAAAGATGGCAGGTGCTTTGATTCTGACGTTATAATGTACAGGAATATCCGATCATGATGTGAGGCGGAAGAACCCCATCACGCTGTTCAGATTTATTGAGTTGATATCGACATATACCAAGCCCAATCTTGCCATAAACAGGGACAAGATGAATGACTGTCTGGTGTCGCAGCTATTTCGTCCTCCCCGACTGCTCAGAGCATAATTAAAATCCTGGGCTTTCTGTAACCGAATGACCTATCACCTTCCCTCCATATCCAGAACCATGATGAAGAAGAAAAAAGCTCCATTTGACGTCATAAAGGGAATTCAAGCATAACCCGATACACATGGAACATTCTAATATCCCTGGCTCTTCAGTCCGTCGCATGGGACAGTAAGCCGTGGTGCCTTGAACACTGTGCCTTTGAAAGGGCAAGTAAAAGACCCCATCCAAGTGAGGAACATGAGTAGCTTCAGATGGCCTCTTCCGTACATCAGGGCCAATAATACTATGGTTTCGGCCCTGACGGAAAAATAGTACAGATAAATACAAATACAATGGAACATCCCTACGTATAGTCTTGGAGGAATTAGATTGGGACAGCGCTTCCACCTTCCCAAATTTGTCCAAAAACGTGCCATACCTTTACTAAACGAGAATTGAGAGAGCAGAGAAAGTTCAAAGAATTCTCCAGCGATAGTACGTAAAATCAAAAATTGATCCGTTTCCTTCCAAACGAACGCTCGATTAAAATACCTCTTCCTTGGGAGGAAGCGAACTCGTCGAGATAACGAGCCAGGAACTGGTGTAACTTAGCACCTCTCACAATCCTTCCGCATGTTTGTCGACGAAAACAGCCGTTTGAACGTGTGGGTGAGGAAAACTGAACGTTCTGCAGTAGTTTCTTCGCACCATTGGCGATAAAGAAGATTCCCCGATAAATGGTAAGCAGCAATTCAGCTCGATTTGGCTGAGAGTGAAACAAAAACTCAAGCGAAATACGCTGTACAAGCGCTTTGAACAACCACATATCCCTTTGGCATAGCCATTTTCAAAAGACAAGACTCAATAGCTAACGAAAAAATAGCCATTCTACATGTAACATGGCAACAGAGAGAATGATGAGCCATTTATTCAGTCATTATATCGCAAATTCCATGACAACTCGACTATTAGTCATGATCAAGACCAACAGCCTATTCCTAAATTGCATTCACCTACTTGATTAGTTTGAGAAATTGTGATGGAAGTACACTCAATAGAATCGTGCAGTAAGGGGATTAAGATAAAACCTTTTCGTTGATGTTCTACCAAACGTTTCCTCCCAATCGCATGGGACTCGTCAAGAACGAGGAAGCTGCTTATTGCAATCGCGTGACGTTCATTGGAATCACATCAAATCGTCCAACTCATACGCAACAATAGGCTGCGATTATTTTAGAGGATTAGGGTACGGACAGCCTAATGACTTCACAAAAGGTTCGCGACCGGGAAGCCATTGTTAACCGGCGTGTCCTATACCATAATAGGCCTACCTTTGTGTATCGTAGTCTGGTATGTGTTCACTGGCAACATTTTTTCCAACATACAGAGTCGCACATGCACAAAACTGTTGTATATTGTCAAAGTTGTTGAAATAAATGTTGTTAAAATGTTGCTGTTTTGTTGGCCAGTGTATTCAGGATCAAAAGACCGGTTGCTCATGCCGGTATGTTGTACAAAAGTTCGGAAAATGTTGCCAGGGTACACGCTGCTTACGCCGACAGGTTCACATTCGGTAGCCATTTTGCCATCTCACCAGCGTCACCGATGAAGAACCTAGAAGAAGGCGAAGCAGGGAAGGGGAGCAATGCGTTCTGATCCCGGGTTCTGATGATGCCGTCGAGGGGGATTAGGACTAGCAACTCCCGACACTGATCCTAATTGGTAATCATCATTAAGCTTCTGCTCTTGATGAGTCATCAACAGGGTGACTTCTGGATTAGATGAGACAAGGACGTGCACCAGGGGACAAGATCCCTGGATGAGAGTTACACTCGTCAGGTGTTCTGCTTCCGTTGACCGAGATCCGCGAGAACCAACCGGGAATCGAGCTGGACAAGACTGGATTTGATGCCCTCTAAGACGGTTGATGGAAACCCAAGAACCAAATTTCGCTTCAGACATATTAGAGAAAGAGCCCTCCCGGACGTAAACGTTGTTGCTGAGAGTATGAAGAGTGGTTTTCCAATTTGCAACTATCCAGCTAACAAAGGAAAAGTTTCTAAGTTGGAAGACATAGGATCCTACGGGACTCGAACCCACAGACCCTCGCACTAGGCATCAATCGCCAGCACTCAAACGAATGTAGAAAAGGCACCGTCAAGCGAGGGCACCCAGCCCTCGAATTGGTACTTTACCTCATCACCAATCACTGGTCGCTTCATATTCAGCCCCGGGCTGCGACGACAACTTCTAAGCTAAGTGCTTCTGGGTCAAGAGCTCAAAGGAAACAAGAGTGTGGTGCAAAGATGGGCACCTAGAGTGTCTTGCCCGCGGGGTGTGAAATCTTAAGAGATAATCACCAGTAGGATGCTCAGACATGTCAGATGACAGAAAACGAGATACCGGTACTGTAAAGGTAGGCGAAAGAAATATCAAGTGAGCGCGGATGTCTGTCGTCTGTTCCACCTGTGAGGTACACATCTGTTAGTAGTGTAGGCCTACATACAACATACATGCGTCTGTACAGGTTCTGGGTGGAACCGACTGTTGAGACATCGATCATCACCCGAGCAGAACGGCCGGCTGGGTTGCATCGAAGGTGTAGTGTTTCATATCCTGCTAAGGAAGGCAGTCACTGGTTCGTATCCTGAAAATCAAGCGTTAATATAATACTAGCGGATCCGTTTCTCGACTCAGTCAACTTTTACCTTCATGTCGTCAAAGACTTTGTATATAAAGGCGCACTAGTGACGCCTATTGGTCATCGTCTGAGAATCGCGTGAACGGAGCAGTTTCGCAGAGCGGAATGCGCTGATCGAGTCGAAACTGTCGTGGGAGTTTGTGACCGCGCTTATGGCATGTATGGAAACCTGATTGCCTCAGGTGCTGCTAGCCATCCGTAGTGGCTGTGGAAAGCCGAGGCAGCGAACTGAACCGGAATTCAGCATCCACAACATTCGAAAATGCAAGAAACCGGGTAGAAGAAACTCGACTTGGGATGCGCCGTTGTTTCACTCTACCTTTAACTTCCTTGGTAGGATTCAGTGAGACGCTCACCTTCCGGCAATATTGTATCCTATGAATAATTAACGCTGACATCAATGTACCGTACATGTATTCGCTTACATGAAAAGAACTACCGATTGGAGACGTAGAGACCATGTTCATATCGAGAACAACCCAATAAAGGAGAAGGCGTCTGTCTGATATTGCTCAGGGTGACGCTGTTAGGAGTTCGAAATCACTTCCCGGTGATCCCAGATACATGCACTTTGCACATTTATCATCCGCCGATCATGTCGTGAACATGACCAATCGTTTCGTACGGGATTCCCTCCGCCCTGTTGCTGTTTGTCATCATAAACTGCGGCCCTGATTTCCTCAAACGAGCTGTTAGGGATGTTGATTGGAGTCGCCAGACCGTGAAGCACCGAAAACGTGATCGCTGAGCAACACTGGAAAATTGAATCTGTGGTTGGCGTCACGTTTCGATATTTTCTGCATCGGGTTCGATGTAAAAGTATTTCTCGGCTCATTTATCTGACTAACCACTGAAACAAAGACATCCGTCATTTAATAAGCCATGCGTATGGGCAGTTATAACCGCAAGTAAAGACGTTACAAAGTGAGACGTTGTTATTCACGTTGTAATGTCATCTGGAGTCGTAGCCGACGTTAGGTGACGCTGCAGTCGCTCGGGCGATCTAAAATCGCAGCTTAGAAAGGCATAAGGTGGCGCTGCGGTCGTTGTGACGCCCTCGAATCGTTACAGACAAAAACTCTTCTTCCAATTTTTACAACGTCTATATAGATATAATTCAGTATATCAGCTACGACTTCAGATGAATCCTGACGACTGCAGCGCCGCCCAACGTCTTTCGAAGCTACGACTCGAGGTCACACCGCAACGACTTGTAATTGGTGGTCTTGGTTAGCGCCACTCTTGCGGTCCTTGCTTCAGGCAAGGGGGAAATTTTGTATCTGCAGCAGAAATTCTTTGTGGTCATTCCCTCACCACACGTACATGTAGCACAAATATATCCGTGACCAGACACATTCAGGCGACACGGAACATATTAATCTGTGACGCTACCGTCTTCATATTTCACGACCATCTAAGACATCAAAAATAGCCAAATCAATCCTCTGGGGTGGATATCGGCTCATATTCAGTCGATATACCCATAAGCCTGAGTGGCATTATGACAAAATGTCCGACAGCTAGATTAAGTTCTCATTGGTTCATTGTCAATCACCTTCACCAGAAAATCAAAACCTTCGGCTTAAGTTCACGGCTACACTGGAAATCGTCATCTGTTCATTTACTTTACCCAACGGTTATTGGCAGCTGCAGATTACGGTCCGATTACTGAATTGACCTATGGCGCCTCAGGTCATTTGAGTGCGAGACTGCCTGGCGTTGCTTGCATTTCATTGGTCAGCGGAGCTTTGCCGCAGCGATAATTGTGTATTTGGCACAGTCGATAGATCGTGGCACAGAATAATTCACCATTTTTCAGCACCTCTCTAGCTTACATGATTCGAAAGGGCCAAGGTCGCGAAAGGGCTATATGCCGCGTTATTTTGTGCGAGGATGGCGCACGGGCGTTAGGCATTATATAGGGTGAGGACTTCCGAAACGGCGCTGCTCACCCGCGCCGCGAGATTCTGGTTTCCACCAACTCGGCGATACCAAAATAGGGAGGTTTCGCAAGCGCCCGGTTAGGCCCTACGACGACGTTTATCTATTGTGTGGGTATACCCAAACAATAGATGAACGTCGTCGTACGGCCTAACCGGGCGCTTGCGAAACCTCCCTATTAACGCTGGGCCAAATACAGCAGAGCTCAATTCGAC
>NMRB01003308.1:36116-52358 GCA_002633025.1 Notospermus geniculatus | reverse complement strand
AGTAGATTGCGCATGCGCAGTATTCCTGAAGTCGTCAGCCCTTTCCAGTGGTGTTGTAGGAACGTAAACCCACTGGGGACGAGTTTGTACTGAAACCAGAGTAATCCAACCTCGCACATTGCCAAAAGGGGACGAGCTTGCGACGACTAACGCGACACCTTTGAACCGAAACTGAAACGTCCGCAGTGTACTTTTTGTAACGATTAATTTGATTGGTCGTATTTCGCAGTGTTCTGTCAAGTATCCAATCACATCTTTCGTTACAGTTTTAGGCTAATTTTGTATGCCAAATTCAAACAATACAAAGAAACCCGAACACTTTATCCTGCTCTCTATTTCCCTATTTCCTCGGCGATCACACGTCAAATTTTCACGAAGAATGACAGAATTCTCATGCTAGATTAGAACAACATGGTTCTCCCTTTTGTTCATCACGCAGATTAAAACGAACGGTCAGAGTTTCATCCAAAACATCAATGATTGTTGTTTTTGTGTACATTTTCATTGTAGGCTACGGTGTTGTAGTGTCAGCCTAGTGTACATCATCATGTACATGGTCATGATGGTGGTGTATTGCGTACATAGGATAGGGCCTAGGCCTAATGTGTGTTGTGTATGTACATCGAAGCTCTGCGGTGTTCATGGCCCAGATCATTACAGGCCTAGGCTAGGCCTACTTTAACTAGGGCTACCCCCTTGTCCTTTAATTAGGCCTAATACGTTGCATGCAGTTGTGTTTCAATCAATGCAAAATTAACATGGATGATGCCGGATTGATGGGATCATGGGATGGGCATGGGCATGGCATGATGATGGGGGAACGAACGTCAACGAACGTCGGAGATGATGGCTGATATAATAATATTAATAGGGACGGGACGGCCAGCCCAGGGCCAGGCAGATTCTCGAAACTACTACCGGTAGGCTAGGCTTATCCCGATCCATCCGACCATGTCCATGGCCATCCCATTCCCCCCTCCTCCCTCGAGTCCCAGCCAGGACCAAGGAGCACGCAGCTAGCTTACGTTGTGGTGTGGGTGGCTGGTGTACCCATCATACATTTTCCTGTACTTTGACAAATTATTTTCTCTCAATTTCAGATTTTTTGCATTAATCTCACTTTTCATACCATTAACCAACCCTGCACCTAGTAAAGGAACGGAAAGAGGACAACTCAGGCATAGATAAGAAAAGGAAGTGGTGAAGATTGAAATATTATCACCTCACCATGCCAATAAACAAAGAGAACTTCCTGGGGTTTGGCTTGAACCTGCCAGCCTTAGGCAAACAGGTAGGAGTTCATTGAAGCATTTCCGAAAAATCCAGATTTTCAGGCTCTGTGAAAAAAGTTTATTCAGTTCCAAACTTTATCATAAAGAGATTAAGGACATCAAGGTAAAATCAATGGTGAATCATTGATTGGTTTTCCTTCACTTTTTTGCAGTTTTGGTTTGCATTGTGCACTGTCTGTCTGGCACCTAAATTATTTGCTGGCTACCTGCTTGTTACTGCACACACCAAGAATGTGCAAGATTCATGTCAGGCTGATATTGTGCACAAACTGAACACAGCATATTGTCGCTTATCAATGTCAGTATTCTATTATGAAGCATGCATTTTATGTTGTATATCTTATCCAATTTCAATTCAACTTTTCAGTCTGAAAACAAAGGCAATGGAGGTGTCAAGCGATTGGCAGANGATTAATTTTTTGCGAGAAATTGCAGATCAGTTGAAATTTAGTCTACCGCATCTTGACCTGCGTGTGAAATCTGACAAATTTTCATTTCAGTGTGGCAAATGTAACATGGAAACATTGACAATGGGTCGTTACATCCTTGAGATGTCTCAGATGGATTACGACTACTTGAAATACAAGGAATCAGAGTTGGGAGCAGCATGCCTTTACCTGGCACTGAAAATGAAAGATTCTGGAGATTGGGTAAGAAAATCACAAACAAAAGTGGCTTCCATTGAATTCACATAAAAATCTCACTTGACGTGCTCACATGGTTCTGCAAATTAGTCTACAGCACACGACTCTACTTTTTTTCAGACCCCAACCTTGGATTATTATACTGGCTATAAAGCAGAGAACCTTCTCCCTCTGGTAAAGAAACTCAACACCATGATCGGAGCAACAACATCAAAATACCATTCAAAGACAATAAAGACCAAGTATTCACACAAGTAGGTCAATTTCAGTGTTAATTGATGCGTATGCTGGTATCAAAATGGATTCAGGATTTCGTTTGTTGAACAGAACTCTGTACTCAAATCAGGTCCATGAATATGCATGCAAACCTCTGAATAAAATGTAGGATACAAAAAAAACTGTTGTGCAGCCCCATCTTCCATGCAATGCAATGTCATTTCCATTTTTCAGGGTTTTCTTCGAAGTTGCCAAGGTAGCACCACTTGACATGGAGGACCTATGCTAGGATAACCCAGACCAATGCTAGGATATAACCCAATTGAATTGGATATTCGTGGAGTTGCCAGTACATTGAAGGCCTTGTGTAACACAAAAGTCAAGTATCATGCTTCGACGTTAAGTATGTTTATAAATATGGACCTTGTAGTCAGTTGGTTTGGACATATGCGCTGAATGCAAATCATGTTCACCAGATATAATGTAGTTTCCTGTGTAGTTCATTTTCTTTAGCTGAATGGTTGAAGTGGCATGAATTTGCCTTTTAATTGAATGAAGTAGGCAGTTTTTAGGCGTTTTCGCTGTATGATTTGACATACATTTTTAGACGACGTTTTAGACGTTTGGACGCAATTTCCAGTGGTTGCAGTTCTCATCTGAACTGGCAATCTTTGGACAGAACAAGAGTGTCATAAAATGATAAACGAAACCATTGTTTGTTAAATATTTAAGATAATACATGCACATTAAGTTAACCCTTCCACTGCAAATATCGAGTTTCTGAATGATATTCATAAAGGTCATGACTAGGCTTATAAATCTGTGAGTGTGCCTAGCTTGCAATGTAATCCCTGAGCAATTTAATGATCAGGGGCCTGTTTCATAAAGTGACTTTAATCAAATGGAAAATGCATAGACGTTAATGGTACCATTAACTTAGTCGCTTCATGAAACAGGCCCCAGCTGTTTTATTGGGCTACAGCCTGCAAGGAGCCATAGTAGTTAAGATACCTGTAAAACCCAGGGAGGGGGGTCAGATCTCCCTGCTGCACCCTCGCCCGGCTCGGCATAATGATTTGGTGCAGTTATTGACCCCAAACCTGGGCACCCCGCATGGGATTATTGACCAGCACCCCTCACAACATGCAACTACCTATTCGGGTATCCAGTGGCAGGCAGCCTGCCACTTTTGTACATTTGTCGTTAGGGGCGCTAGCTATTCAGTCGACAGTTTGTTCTGACTGTGTCTTGTCTGATTGTATCGTTGAGTGAGGAAGCTGATAACGTATGAATGAGGACAGCTTGCATGTTGGTGCAGATATTACAAACACTCAGTCACAATCTGTCGGTAATGCATGTCAAACACCTTCTCTGTTTAATGTTTGCCAATAACTATACATGCATGTTCCCAGAATTTGGTAGAAATGGAATTAACTTAAGACTTGGGGGACAAAGGGAATGAGCCTTGTGAATTAAGATGTGCCTCTATAAGGCCATGTAAAAAAATAGTTGGTTGGCATCACCCCCTCCTCAAAAATGTTTTTATTTTTATTTTCCAAAAACCTTTCAAAAAAACTGCCAAGAGTGATAAAATTGTAGGATGGGATGCTTAGATAAAACAACACAGTTTTAAAGGATAGAAAGCAGTTTTTATTCCAATTCATACCTATTACATTTGGAATTTCCCTCAGGTTGCCATGGTAACATGCATCTCAAACTCAATAAAAAATAATTAAAAAAACTCCCGCCCTCCTCAGAAAATTGAGAGTGTAAGGATGCTAACCAACAATTTTTTTACATGGCCTAAGTGAGCTTTGTACAAGCTTTTTAAGGTTAAGCATGTTAAATAAAGAGAGGTAGTCTTTTAGAAATACCATCTTTTTAGTTTACTTCCCACATACTGGCAACAGTTTGCAGTCTCGGTACTACCAGGATCCAATATTGGAAAAGTGGCAACAATCATGCATTTGGTCCGAAACATCTGGAAATGGAAATCAAGGCGGTGGCTGTGGCAGCCATATTGAATGACCAGTGCACCCCCTAATGAAATGGACCATGTGCTCACCCGGTTGGAGATTTGTACAACTTTTGACCTCTGTGACCTTGAAAAGTAGGTGGTCAAATCAAAACCCGTTATATATGTTATGTATCATAATTAGATACACCTATGATACAAATTTGGGGATTATCCAGTTGTTAGTTCAGGAATTATTGCACTTTTTGTTTTTGGCCATCTGGTGGCCAAGCCAAGAATCGAATCGGACTGAAACATGGGGTCATAGGTCGTCCGACCTGGGGGTGTATATGTACGAAGTTTCAGATCAATAGCCCCAGCGATTATGAAACGTGCCCTGCTAACGGACGACGACGATGGATACCGCAGGACGACAAAAGCTCATGGGTGAGCTAAAAAGGAACCTTCCTCTAGTCAAGTGTAACCAACCACCAAAATCAGGTTGTGTAAGAGCATGCATTCACCCTAAATCATCTGGAAACAAACATTGGACAAGCAGTGGTGCCACCACCAGAAGAGGGTTTCCATACGTGCATTTTAATCATGCAGAAAGCAAAAGTTTATGGAGACAGACGACTGGGCAATGGCATAAAAACTTTTTACAGATTTGCCCCCTGGTGGCAAGTAAAGGTATCAAATCAGACGACCTAATTAAAAACGACAACAGTCGCAAGAAACAATACAGAATGAGAGTACCAAGAAAAAACACAACAGATGTATTAGTGTCAGTCATATGATACAAAACCTTTATTCACAAACTCTGGCCACTAAACAGTGTCTTCTGCACACAAACATTTTACAACTTTATTCATTAATATGATGGTGCTTTCTGTGTTTCTTATGCTTTTTATGCTTCTTTGAATGTTTTCTTTTCCTTGAAAGACCACGACATGACTTTGAGGAATTGGCTGAGTTATCGCTATCTGATGAAGCTAAACTGTCAATATTTTGTTCATTGTCAGCATCACGATGAGCAGAATCAAAAGTCTGATTTGTAGAGCACAAATTATCACGTCTTGCTGATTTCTTGGAGAAATCTTCGCAAGTATCTCTTTGTTTTGATGATTTCCTTTCTGAATCAATCCTATCCTTTGATCTATGCCGAGATCTGTCCCTCGAATGTGACCTTGACATTTGCCGAATTCTCTCTTTAGAATGTGACCTTGATCTATGTCGATATCGATCTCTTGAATTTGATCTTGATCTATGTCGATATCGATCTCTTGAATTTGATCTTGATCTATGTCGATATCGATCTCTTGAATTTGATCTTGACCTGTGCCTATCTCTGGATCTAAGTCTTTCCCTGTCCCTTGAACGTGACCTAAGTCGACTTGACTGTGACCTATACTGGTCTCTTGATTGCGACTGGTGTCTGTCGCTCCTTACAGAAACTCCTCTATAATCGCGTCTACCAGTCTCATACATATATCTGTCACGTGACGTCGATTCACTGCCACGTGATCTTGAATGGCCTCTGTCCTCACGTGACCTGGAGTAATAGCGATCACGCGACCTTGATCGACTACGAGACCTTGAATGATGACGCCGACGACCTCTATCATCTTGTGAATTGTACTGGGATTTTCCTGAATGCCCATTCCATGAGTGATCAACATGATCGAATTCCCGACTTGGGTTGTGAAACACATGCAGGAAGTTGCAACTTTTTCCCTTAGGACAACGCTTCCTGTCATATAGACCTAGAAACGCAAAATCAAATTGCTTTGTAATGACATTAAGGACAAAATTTGGCAAATTAGCACAGCAGCCATAGAAAATATTGTTACCACATATCGCTGCCTTCCAGTTTGTGACCGAGGTAAACTCGCAACTCAGCTGTCTGCCTCCATACCAGCGGGCATTGAACATCTGGTATGCTGTCATTGCATCTGATTCCCTGGAACAAGAGAGTAGTAGTCAAGAATTGAACAGGATGACACAGACAACTGACTGATATTGACGATAGCAAAGTATGTCATAATTTATGTGTTAGAAACCAAAGAATTTGTCTATCTGCACCCCAAACTTACCTTTCAAACTGAACATAAACATTTCCTCGAAGATGCGGCTCATAGTTACGGCACACTTTGAACTGGACGACTTTACCAATTTTCTTAAACTCAGGTAAAACATCGTTGTAGAATTCCTCGAAGTGACGGTAGGTTTCCTGATCTTCATACTCCAAGTCGATATCTGAAAAGTTCAGGGGAAACGATGAGACACGAACAGGAAAAAAAACTGACAATGAAGATTACAGTATCAGTACATGGTTCTTCGTCATTTGCCAACTTTCCTAAACATGCTATATGTGTTTCCAACTTGCCTGTGTCATACTCATCCCTTAGAGACTGTTCCAAGCTAAAATGGGCATACATTCCTGGGAACAGAAGAGTGACACTGGAGTCAGGGTAGTCATGGGCTCGGGAACATCTGCAAGGAAGAATTACACTCTGTCTTGCAAGGGTCAACTCACAACCAATGACAGTGAATCATATCTTGACGAGATCAACAAACCTTCAACTTAGAATTTGAGGTTAAGCGAAGCAGAATCAATTTCCATGACCAGAGTTCACCAACCTTGAAAAGTTTCAACTGATAATGACTTGAGGAGCAAAGTTTGATTTGCCCATCTGAGAATACAGGAGAAAGGTTTAATACTGGTTCATACCTCTCGGCAAATCGACAAGCTCCGGTCTTGATGAAGAAAGGACATTTTTCCAAAGCTCTCTCCCTTCCATAGTGAGCAGGTGCGGGTGGGTTGTGCCAAGTCCCATCATCCTGGATGCAAATTTAAACAGTAATTGGTAATCAAGACCATCATTGACCTCTGGGATAATTTTTGCAGAAGTTTGCTGGTCAAATGTCCACAGAATGTAAGTCAGTAGTTTACAGTCATGGGTCTCCGAGCAACCCAATTTCAATGTGTGCATTACCCAGCACATTTGTGCAGCAAAGATAGTTTACAACAGGGCAGGGTCCGAGTCAACTACATTGTAGTATGATAGATGGGACATTTTTCAATGGCAGTCCAATGTCTCACCTACCTTGTTTTCATTGGCTGTTGCTTCCTTCAGCAGTTTTTCCTAAAACAAATGAGGAGCATCCAAGATCTGGTGAGTAAGGCTGAGCAAAATTGGTTAAGACACAACAATATCATAGTACAATGTGAATTGGGATGAGAAACATCAAGTTGGACATTTTCACAATCTTCTTCTTACCTTTCATGATGCAACATCTTAATATGGTATCTGATAATGAGTTGGTGTGTAAGGAGCAGGTAAGTAAACTTTAGCTACTATTTTTCTTCTTGTGTTGATAATACTTTAACTTGATTACACTGATGACTGGCACAGATTTTTGTCACCAATATCTGACTCATTAGGCCACACTTTTTTTATTTATTGGATTACGGATCCGCCCCCCAGGTTTTTTGAAAATGTTGAAAAAAAATAAAATTCCCGATGGTCTATTTTGTGTTCTTGTTTTTTTCCCGCCGACCACTAGGTGCAATGTAAAAGATATTTAAATGCTGACGCCCTGTATTTTCAGGATATAGGCCCCTATGTAGGCCATATCTCTTGTTCTACTGTTGCATCAATAAAAGGTTTTATTTCTTTTTTAGCACATTTCACTTTTTTTATTCCCTCCCCCTTGAATTTCTGTGACGCATAGCACGTAACACTAGGGAAAAAATTAAAAAGTCAAAGATTTTTGTATTTTATTTTTATTTTTATTCCCTCCCCTCCTACATAGGTTTTGGCCTGAAAAATCCGTAATCCAATAAATATAAAAAGTGTGGCCTTATAGTGTTAATTTCAAAGAACTCAATAAGAGTTTTCAGGTAGTATCACTACTTTTATCAAATGGATGACGAAGACAAAATCAATGAACTTCCTGGTGTGTGCTTAAAAAGATACAGAACAAGACAAAACTTCTTCTATCCAGATGTTCGATGGGTAAAAATGGTTAAGGAATACGACATTAAGATTACGTAAAACCTAAAATGATGCTTAAAATGTGGACCAAAATGATGCTTCCATCTATAGATTGGAGTGGCTCCTACAAAACCAGGTCCTACAGATGATGTCATAAGTATAAATGAAAGTGCCACCCCAAGGCTGTGAACACTTCTGTACACAACGCCAATGGAAATGGATCAAGACAGGTACAGCTAGTCAAAATCTTTGAGATCACACTAGCCAGGATATCTCGTCATTCCCATCACCTGCTTGTTTTTTCTCTCCTCCTCGGCAACTCTCCTTTTTTCCCCTTCCTCCTTCTCTCGCTTTTCTCTTTCCTCCCATTCTTCACGGATCTTTCTCTGAAAGGGAAGTGAAATCTCATTTGTACAACACTGTTCAGTCCACCGTGACATATCTCAGTGCAAAACATAGAACTTCTCACAAATTGGCCATGCAGTCAATCGTTGAGAAAATGGTATCACATACCTCTTGTTCCTTGATTCTTATCCTTTCTTTTTCCTCGCGTTCTTTCTTCGCCTGGAACTCCAGCTGGGCAAATCTTTCCCTCTCTAACCACTGCTGATGAGCATTCTCCCTAAATGAGTCAAGAGTCAAAAGTAGATCATACTTGTTCAGTCTTCAGAGATTAAGTAAGGTCAAGTTTTAGCAAGGGATCATTTGTGAAGAGAATACGTGAGCATGCCTTAGAAGAATATGTGAAATTTAACAAAATATGCAAAACCAACTTGAGTTCCTCCTCTCTTTTTCTCTTATATTCTTCTTCATATTTTTCTCTCTCAGTCTGCACAATTTCTTCCTCCGAGTCTTCGCGTTCTTCTGAAAATGTTAGAGCCAATAATCAATCATCTTCTTGACAGAGACTAAAAACATAACTCAACATCATCTTCAACAAAGTCAGATGTGGTCTTCTTGCAATATTTACACAAAAACTAACCAGCTGCATCTCTTATCTTTGCCTCTTCCTGGCGTCTGATCTTTCGCTTGATTTTCTTCAAGTATGTCTTCCTCTGTTTGTGGCTAAAATGAAAATCTTCAAGTTGAAAAGCAAAATTGAAAATAAATGGGTGGCGGTGGGATGGCACTTTTTAAAATTTTACCAGTCTACACCATCACGGTAATGCGTGACTGTACATTCGCCTGTACAAAATGTAGGGCCCAATTTTTCAAAAACTTTTACCTTCTTTAAAAAACTTTTACCGTAATTTTCGGGCTATAAGGCGCGGCCTTTTTCTTTGAAGAAGGGTCTAAAATTGGGGGTGCGCCTTATAGGGTGGTGCGCCTTATCTGTGGCTTGAGTCCAACAATTTGATCAGAAGTGTCAAGATGCTGACAAACCCAAGCATTCAAGCATGCATGGATGATGCACTGAAGCATTCACTGATGAAACTGCGCCTTATACGGCAGTGCGTCTTATGTATGGATTTCTTAAAGATTTTGGGTGAAATTAGGGGGTGCGCCTTATAGTCAGGTGCGCCCTATAGTCGCGAAAATACGGTAATTGAAAAAAAATCGGCCATATTCATGTTGAACACACATAACTCGATATATTGAGGAAGAATTTTAATTTTTTTTTCAATGCTGAATTTGTACACAATTCTGTGTGTAAAAATTTGGTTTCCACAGAAGGTTTTCACGCTGTAGCGTGATTTCACGGCCTAGCTAGCATGAGATGGTGTAGACTGTTTACACACTTCTTCTTTCTAGTAGAGATGAGGATGAAATTGATTGAATTAAGGAGGTCGACACGCCTAACTCTGGCCTATGGCACGCTATAGTCATTCAATGCATGCATGAGAAAGGCCCTTCTGTCTACCTCAGCTCCCTTCCCCCAGGATCTTTTTTCGGACAAGACACATTGCTCTTTACGCGCATTTGCTCTTGTCCGATTGTCGGATAACCACGCCACAGCAAAATTGGTCAGACCTAAGCCTACTTCGCTATTATTACACATGACATACGTTAAATGCGATAAATTGGCTTCAGCTCCCACACTTTTCGGGACTTTTTCTTCAGTCACCATTTATTTCGCGTCGATTTTACAGGCTAGAAAATAACCAATAACATGAAAATCAGCACAGGCAACAACGAAAAGATTAGGCCTAACGAAGCACCACACATTCCGCTGACGCCGCGGAACACTCCCAAAGACCCCACGGACATGACGGACCTATTTACTGTTCATCGAATTGATTCTTCACTTTCTCTGGCTGTTTCCGTCGTCTAAATCATCTTCCGGCATGACAGAAACTTTCAGAGAGGAACAAGTAGAAGAGCTGATAGCTCTGAAATCAATTTATGAAGATGATCTGACTGGTACGATGAGAAAAAGGTCGAAAATCACCCCTAGCTTGGCCAACCGGTACCAGTAGCAGGCCTCTACCATCTACACTCCTACAGTCTACACTACCACAGTAGGCCTAGGCCACACTACATGACTAGGCCTAGTAGTGACGTGGGCCACAGTGTGCTCTAGAAGTTGTTGGCCAATTAGGCCTAGTAAAGTGAGGATTCAGCTACGTCCCGCTCCCCTCTGCCTCCCTTCCCCTTTTTCTCCCCTCCCCTCCCCTCCTCCGAGCCTCCGCTCCGCCTCCCTTCCCCTTCTCTCCTCGCCCTTCCCTCCCTCTCCTCTCCCTTCCTCCTCCCTTGCCTTCCCCGTCTCATCTTCCTCCCCTCCCCATCTCCCCTTCTCCTTTCCTTCTCTCCCTCCCTCTCCCCATCTCCCTCCCTCTCCCCCTCGCCTTACCCACTGACCATGCATGGATGGATTAATGGATGGTTAATATTGTCTAGGGTCTACTTGACTACTCTAGGCCTAATTGGTATCCATAGCACTTGACATATTGTGTCTACTAGGTGGGCAATGGTAAATTAGTAGATTGTGCAGGATATCAAGGTGCCTGACCCTGTTAGTCCACCACCTCCTATAGGCCTAACACACTTGGTTCTTTTCAGAAATAACATCAAGTCCACCCTGCTTCATGTTGAGAATAACTGAACTGGAGAAAGAACTGACAGGTAACCATGGAGACCAACAAATGCATTTTGGGGTACCTTGACTTCATATTCACGCACGTATTTGTAATCTACTTGTATTCTATCAATTAGAATTTGTGTTGACAATTTTCAGTCTTTGCATACAGGTCCAGTATTCCTGAGGCTCACCTACCCTCCAGAGTACCCTAATGTTGTCCCAAAGATTGAAGTCCCAAATGGGTCAGATGTCCTCAGTTTAGCTGAACATGCAGGTTTATTGGATGATCTTCATCAAGTGGTGAGTAACATGAAATAGTTTGCATATCACATGTAACATTAATTACTGGTTGCAGAAACTAGGCCTGAGAATGCTTAAATGATGACCAAATTGTCTGATTTTAGGCCAGTGAAAATGTTGGCATGGCAATGGTGTTCACATTGGTCGAAGCAGCCAAGGACTGGATTAATGAAAATGTCTCGGAGAGACAGCAGCAGCAGGAGAGTGATGGAGACAACAAGGTATGTAACAGGGGACCATGAATCATGGTGCAAATCTTTTTGTTAGGCTGTTTATTACCAGTTGGTGCTCAATTTCGTGGAAACCTTTGCCTATGTACGAGTAAGACTGCTGCAATGCCGGGCTGCAATGTAATTCCTTGCCATCACAGTCAGTGTGGTCTGTTGTTAGGCAGTGATCAGAATCCAATGGTAAGTTGCTTGATGCCAAATAAATATGATTTGACAATGCCAATTTCCTTTCTCATACTCAGGTTGAAGAAGACAACATTGACTTCCTGAGTTCGGGTATCAAATTTACTGAAGGAAAGACCAGAGGTGGGAGATGGGAATTTGTCATTGGTTTAGTTGTAAGTGAAAAAGAATCACCATATTTACACCAGGCAGAAACTAAAGGTTGGAATGACAAGTGTGTCCGTGCATTGTGAGAGATCCCTCTGCAAAAATCGCGCAGTATGAGAATCTATATTCTCATTCTTCAGGGAAAACCTTCCGCAGGAAAATCCACATTTTTCAATGCAGCAACAACTCTTGACCTTGCAAAGACCGGAGCCCATCCATTCACAACAATTGAACCTAATATTGGAAAGGCATTCTACTCAATCCCCTGCCCTTGTGATAAGCTGGATAAAAGATGTGATGCTGGTAAGTAGATTGGTTTTAGAAAGGTTTCAAAGTACCTCGTCTTTACCTGTTGCTTTCCGACAAGTCACATTCATAAAGACAATATTTGAGTCGAAGACAACATCTCCTTGGTGTGATCAAAATGTATTACCAAGGACATATTGCTTGCTTCCCATAACATCCATCGATTCCTGTCCTTGAAATCTTCCAGCCCATGGTCATAACTTCAAGGGTGATCGTTACATGCCAGTGTTGCTGAAAGATGTGGCTGGGCTGGTTCCAGGGGCTTCCGATGGCAAGGGGAGGGGCAACAGGTATGTTTAATTACACAGTCCAGGACTGACTAAGATTATGTTTCAAGAGTATGTTGTCCAGATGAAATTCACGCTGCATAAATCTAGATGCACCGAACCTGGTCAGTCTTTGTTTCTTGCCAGTCTCCCACTGTAAATTAGCATTATGTCACTGAATGTCACCAGAAATACATTCTATATAAATGCCAAGTTTGTAACATCTGGCACTGAACCTACCAACTCAAGTCTTTTCTAATTCACCGCTATTTTGTTTTCCAGGTTTTTAAATGATCTTCTTGATGCAGATGTCCTAATGCATATCATCGATATATCTGGTCGTACCAATGAAAAAGGAGAGGAAACAATTGATTATAATCCTTCTCTGGACGTCCAGTGGCTCAACAATGAAATATAGTAAGTTTGAAACAAATCATGGATGTACGAATAGATGCAACACTGCTCTGTTTTGCAAAATGGCGCATTGCATCACTCCAAAACACTCCATTGCCATGGAAAATGTATGCACAGAATAAGCAGCAATGTATGGAGATGTGTCACTTCCAACTGCTTGGCCTGCTACACCCTTCTTGACCCAAATTGTCCTGTTGATTTTACATACAAACCTGATGCATTGTCTTTCTGCAGTCGTTGGATTTATGACAATATCATGGACAAATGGGACGCCATCAAGAAAAAGCCAGCCAAGTTGATTGATATGTTTACTGGATACCATGCCACTAAAGCTATGATTCACACTGCCCTGCGGAATGCTGGTATCAATGAAAAGTAAGTAGCAGGGGAAGGTACACTCACTGCCATTTTATCTCCGTAACTTCCTCAGTTGAACATGTAACTTGAAAGGCTACTCGGAACCTGTATGACCAATGTTGCCTTGCATGTAGTCCATTTTGGTGTCCTTGGGAACATATTCTAAATGTTAGTTCCCTGGTATTGAGAGCTAGTATTTACATGTTGCAATTCTCCTACGTAGGGAATTGGCCAAACTTCCACAGTGGAATGACGATGTCCTCTCAAAAGTTGTGACAGAATTTTTGAGATTGCGCTTCCCAATGCTTCTTGTCTTAAATAAAGCGGATGCTGACACAGCTGATGAAAACATACTCAGGTGAGTAAATGCTGAATCTTATTTCCAGTCATGACAGTGGGAGAATGTAGTCCCTGGAAATGGGGAGGAAATTGGAGTGGAACAGCCTATAGCCGTCTTCATTGTGGTAGCAGGTGAGAGACGGAAACGGGGCAAGGGTGTTTTCACCCAGAACTTGCAGAAAAATCAACTTTTAGCTCGGAATTTGGTTGAGAAGCAGAGTGTGATGCAATGACTGTCTCCCTGCATGAAGTCCTTCGCATCTGCTTAGGGAAAGTTGTGAGCGATGTCACTATCGTTTTCAGGTTACAAGAGAGATACCCCTCGATTCCATCCATACCTGTCAGTGCCATCACTGAGTGTCACCTGCAGCAGCTGCATCAGTCTGGTGTCATACATTATGACTTCGGAGCGTCCGGCTACAGTGTACAAGGCCAGCTGTCTCAGGAAGATGAATACAAACTCAATCACGTCTGCAGCAAGGTATTCAGAAGGTAAGATTGTTCAAAACGCCTGATTTTCTTCATATCTCTCATGCCACATGCTTATCTGTTGTGATAGGGAGTCATTATGACCATCTGTGACAGTCCACATTCAACCACATCCCTGCAATCCAGTCAACCATTCATACTTTTACTCTATGCTCCTCACAAGTTCCAATATCTCCCCCAAGCCGAAACACCTGTGACGGGAACTGTCCTTTTCTATCAAATAATAGATGTCATCAATGGAAAATCTCTTTGCAGATACAATTCAACTAACATTCATGCTGCACTTTGCCAAGCAGTTAGTTTAAAATCACCAGTGCATGCCTTCCCGGTGGCTGACCTTGACACGCTGAAGTCAATCCGTAAAGATCGAGAAGATCCTGGCATTTTGCACGATTGTATTCCTCTGAGGCCAGGCACAACAGTGGAAGGACTCTTCGAGGTGATGATACACTTCCCCATTCAGTTGCTAGCCGGTGATTTTGTACGTTCAGAGGTAAGTGATGGTGAATGCTAAATATTCCTTATTTATCACAGCATTCAGAGGTTAGTGTCCCACTATTTGAAACTAATGGTATTAGGTACCTTGACTTCCTGGGAAATTCTCTAAGTTGAGAGGGATCCTTTTGAAAACTTGCAATCCTAGTAGGAAGTGACCTCTGAAAGGGATTTTCAGTTTACCCTGCTGTCCTGTTGAATACTGCAAATCAGCCCCATACATGTATACCGTACTGTCTACATTTCAGACTCTAGATGAAAATGGAAAGAAAAGACAAGTACCAAAGCAGGAGGAAATGAGCCCCATGAACAATGTGATAAAGATAATGAGCACAAGGAAGAGATAACTGTCCAGAGGTAATAGTTGAGCTACAAATTCATGATTACATGTGTATGTTATACATCAAATTGTATCAAGAATATATTCTTGATTGTATTACCGGTAACTTCTTGCATGTTACACAACATATACTTCTTGGCTGCGGTTTGTACTGTACCCCCAGTTGGCACGGCCAACCCACGCCAGCCATGGAGGATTTCGTTTGTGGTCAGTGTGTTGGCCTCCAAGCTGGAGAACTCCTAGTCTTCTTGGTGCTGAATAAAGGATATTTATTTATGAAGAAAATTTGAGATTCTTGTTCCTTTCTCTTGACTGCTTTGTAAAGTTGTGAACATTAAGTGAGAATAACGCATCATAACTTGAAGCAGTTTATTTCTCTACAAAAAGACATCATACAGTTTTAATTAAAATCCTAATGCCAATAACCTAAAAATCACATTCCTTTCATGTTGACATATCAATGCCTATGGTCACTTCCGACTCGCTGATTCAAGCAAGGGTTGGAGTGATCAGAACGCTGGTCTGGGCAACAGGATTCCTTTAGCCATAGAAAATATTCTGACGCTGCTCTGTAGCATATTGTTGAGACACACTGCTTAAAGCACCATGATTAACAAATCATAATTTACATGAATAATCTCACCATAAAGCTCCTGCATCCCACATTTATTGTTGCATATTGATGAGAAGGTGCAACATCTACATCCCACATTACTGGTACCTGATAAAGTGTTGCTGAATCAAGGGTGACTTAAGGATAAGCAGTTGCTTATTCTGCCAAAGGGTCAGATGAATAGACTAGTAAATGCTTTTACTTGAATTTTGCAACACAAATGCACTAGGCAATGCTGTACAAATTTGAAGTAAAAGCATTTGCTAGTCTTTATTCATATGACCCAATGTGGTGGTTCACAACATTCGTGAGTATGGTACTATGACTACCTGGTAATCATCTTTGCAAAAATTAAAGTAGCAACTGAAATTGTTTGCTTGTGGTTACAAAGGCTATGCCATACGTTGCATAGACAGTGTTAGGTATCGGCTCTGATCGGCAAATCGCGAGGGCTGCTTCCGTCGTTTCAAAGCTGCCCGTCCCATGTAATAGATAATAGCCAATAGACTGAGTACCAACATCAGTAGACTCCACATCACAGCTTGGTAGACGTCAAATTCAAATTTAAGCGGGTCCTGAGGTAAATCTGGAATAGAGAAGACGGAAGGTGCTGTGAGTTGGCTCTAAATGGGCAATGGGG
>NMRB01003308.1:0-30683 GCA_002633025.1 Notospermus geniculatus | reverse complement strand
TTTATTCCCAATCAATACTTCACATATTATACACAGTCTCTCGTGTCTGGTACATTAGTTAGCAGGTTAGTACTCCAAGGTTTCAGCGGGATATATCATAATGTGTAGGCTAACAGGCCAGGGAGTCAGAGGCTAAACCAATTTAAAGAGAAGTAGATGTCCTACTGGTTGTATACATGATATTGGAATCCTCAACAGAGAACCAGTACACATTATGCTACAATTACTGACCTTGAAGTATGGCAACAGTTTTGAACATTTGAAACAACAGGTTCCTGAGCAACAATTTTCTTGCAAAAAAATGGTCAATACTCATACCTTGGAGGAATTATACTTGACAAGTATAATTCCTCCAAGCTCATACTAATACCATTATACTTGTCAAGTATAATTCATCCAAGCTCATACTAACTTGTCAAGTATAATTCCTTCAAGCTCATACTAATACCAACTGGGAGCAAATTTGATGTCCGTATGAATAGAGAGGTGTCCACCTTGCAGACGTGTCCACTAAATAGAGGTTGTACTCAAATTGGACAGAACACTTAATAAATCAATGATAATATGGGATATGTATGCAGCAGCTGGCCCCAGACTCCCCTGGCATTATTCTACCCACCATATCTGATGATATCACATTAATTATTCTGAGGTAAGTAATTATTCACATGCAAACTGTGGGAGACCTGTATCTGGTGTACAGTTTTAGCTATGTATTTTTAAAAAACGCTAGCAGCAACATTGTATTCATTTATGCATAGTGAGAGTCATTCAGAACACAAAGAACAACAAGGACATACTTCTAGTCTCACTGCAGGCTATTGCTGCAGGAAATATTCCCCTAAATAAATGGCTTCTTTGTCACTTTCACCTTTTGAACCATAGATTGATAGAAAACAGTGTAATTTTTTAAACCACTGCTCAGCAAACCTGAGGGGGACATCCCCCATGAATTCCCCCTTTCCCTTTCTGGAGGAGGATCAGAAGCAAGATGCATGCTTGGGTAGAAGAAAGCCTTAAAGGCTCACTCTATCAGTTCTGAAAGGTCTCATAAATACATATACATGTAGATATTTTACTCACATTTATAGCTGGTGAAAACACATTTAGATAGAGGCAATCCTCGCTATATTCTATCTCCTCCAGAGGTTCCAGCTCATTCACATCATTCTTCTGAGCCGCGTCCTGCATACAAGCTGCCTTGAAGGATGTAGCATTGTATATATCTGGGTTCCAGGGAGGTGCTGCATCTGGTGCCTGTGAATACATATAATTTGTGATTTTGTCACAAAGTTGCCATAAGGTTTCACCATGAGATAGTTCAACTATGTTGAATGAATGGTCAAAGATGCAGTAGGATCTGTATCATTGATAGGGGCCATTATGGAGTAGTGGGATTCAAGAATCATAATCACATTAATTTGTACATTGATAAAATGTGATATCTCCTTGATTGATATAGTAATTTTACAATAATCTTGGTGGGAACAGGGGTCTTGTGGAAATGATGATTTTAAGCTAACCAGTTAACTGTGTGCAGACCTTTGTTTCATCCCATCGCATATGACGCTGGACAATATTTTATCCTATTGTGTGGAACCAAAAATATATACCGGTACCTATCGTTGGGAGAACGAATTTGTCCGTCCAACGTCCTTTCACATAGTGTATGACGGATATGTCCGTCATTTAAGATAGTGTCATTGGATCTTTTAGAGCAAGGTTGAATTCTATGGGGGTTTTTTTTTGCAATCTTACTACCCAATAGGACAAAAATGTACATGTTTGTGTTTTTTTAACTTCCACAATCAACTGGTGATCAGGCGTATGACCAACCTACCAAGAATCTCCGTTGTCTGATAGGAGGCTCTGCAAATGGTATCCCTAGAAACTGCCTGACTGATATTCCATCGAACTGCACCAAGGTTCCACGTATCCGTCCATTGTCAATGGTTACAATTACATCCGTGGATTCTTGGTAAACCTCGAGAATCCCGACGAAGAAAAGAAATAATCCAGCAAGGACATGCACGTCAGAATTCATCATCATGGTTTCCTAAACTCAACAAATATCATACAGATTCCTTGGATTTCATGAAGATTCTATGCCACACTATCTTGTTCATCATCTTCATTTTCAAGCTGACCTTGATCATGTCATCAGCCAGGTAGAATTCATGTCTTCAGTTCAGTCAACCTTCATGCTCCTTCCATGAATTTTAGTAAGAAACTTTTAACATTGAGCGACAATTTGGACTGAAATATAAATACTAGGTAGGGTACAGAGGCCTGTTTCATAAAGTGACATAAAGTAACCAAATGGAAAATGCGTTGAAGTTACTGGTACCATTAGCTTAAAGTCACTTTATGAAACAGGCCCTGGTATTTAATCTGCCTCGAGGTATATGTACATGTACATAATTAACCAAAAATATCACTGGTCACTTGGTCATATCATAAGGGACAAAGCTAAGGTTTTAAGTAGTATTGCTCTCTAGTGGGGATTTGAAACCCTTACAGTAAACCCTTACTGGAATATTAGAGTCTAAGGTCTACTCCCACTGACTGCCAGTCTGTGACTCAGCCTTCATCTATCCACAGACGACATGCCATTTCTTTGTCTAAATAGGGGTGAATTCACCAATTAATTCATTAATATTTCATATTCTACCTTAGGCGACTCCGTTCGGCGACGCAGGTCACCCATCTCGGCCTTTTCCCCAGTCCTATCGCACCCAGAGCTGAAGACTGTCATAAAACGCCTATCATTTTGGCGGGAAACGGGGGCGAGACCTGCCCGCCGGTCCAGAAACTTGAACTAAATCGATGAAAATCGGCCGCACCTTACCTTGATCTTGATCTAAGAATGTATTCAAAGTCCTCATCAAACGAAAAAAACTGGGGACCCATCATTTCTTTCATTATCCTATCATCACGAACGCTGACGAATGAAGCCATACATGCCCATAACCGTGCGCGCGTTCGACGCGCCTTGTGTCCACTCTCCACACAAGGGAGCGGCCGCCGAGGTGCTGTTTGGAGATTCTTTACTCTCCACGCATGAGGGAGGAGCCCAATCGTCTTCGACTCGGAAGCTTTCGGCAACCTTCGGGCAGCCATTATAAGCACCTCGTCCGTATACAACCTCGTCCCCAGGGGTATAGTTCGCTCAGACAACCTCGGACCACTCGCTCACTAACCCCTGGAATCAGCTTCGGTTGCTAATCCAGNTTCCATCAAACTGCACCATGGTTCCACGTATCCGTCCATTGTCAATGGTTACAATTACATCCGTGGATTCTTGGTAAACCTCGAGAATCCCGATGAAGAAAAGAAATAATCCAGCAAGGACATGCACGTCAGAATTCATCATCATGGTTTCCTAAACTCAACAAATATCATACAGATTCCCGGAATTTCATGAAGATTCTCCGCCACACTATCTTGTTCATCATCTTCATTTTCAAGCTGACCTTGATCATGTCATCAGCCAGGTAGAATTCATGTCTTCAGTTCAGTCAACCTTCATGCTCCTTCCATGAATTTTAGTAAGAAACTTTTAACATTGAGCGTCAATTTGGACTGAAATATAAATACTAGGTAGGGTACAGGGGCCTGTTTCATAAAGTGACTAAGCTAAAGGTGCCTTTAACCAAATGGAAAATGCGTTGAAGTTACTGGTACCATTAGCTTAAAGTCACTTTATGAAACAGGCCCTGGTATTTAATCTGCCTCGAGGTATAGGCCTATGTACATAATTAACCAAAAATATCACTGGTCACTTGGTCATATCATAAGGGACAAAGGGCTAAGGTTTTAAGTAGTATTGCTCTCTAGTGGGGATTTGAAACCTTTACTGGAATATTAGAGTCTAAGGTCTACTCCCACTGCCAGTCTGTGACTCAGCCTTCATCTATCCACAGACGACATGCCATTTCTTTGTCTAAATAGGGGTGAATTCACCAATTAATTCATTAANCCTATCGCACCCAGAGCTGAAGACTCATAAAACGCCTATCATTTTGGCGGGAAACGGGGACGAGACCTGCCCGCCGGTCCAGAAACTTGAACTAAATCGATGAAAATCGGCCGCACCTTACCTTGATCTTTATCTAAGAATGTATTCAAAGTCCTCATCAAACGAAAAAAACTGGGGACCCATCATTTCTTTCATTATCCTATCATCACGAACGCTGACAAATGAAGCCACAAGCGCGCGCGCTTTCGACGCGCCTTGTGTCCACTCTCCACACAAGGGAGCGGCCGCCGAGGTGCTGTTTGGAGATTCTTTACTCTCCACGCATGAGAGAGGAGCCGCCACCTGACGCACTGCTTGGAGACTGTTCGGTTCGGCTCGGCGTCCTGGAACCGAGATTGATTTGTCGAAAATGGCTGACACGTCGCCAAGTTCCAAGATGCCACGAGAAAAATTAGCATTTTGGGACGCTGTCGATCATGCCAGAGCTCCATTATCTGATAAACAGAGAGACAGTATCATGGACCTCACTACTATGGCAGCGAAGCGTCCCCTCCCTATCGAAGTAAATGTGAAAATGTGGTGTAAATCGATTAGGCCTGTAACTNCTCCCATCCCGACTGTTTCAGGTCTTACCTTACACAACTTGGCGAATACCAATCACAATGTGACCAGATACTAAGTGAGGTATCCACTGCCTTGTCTCAACTTCAAGAGCTGATGAAGCAATATGTGTTAGTCTCAACCAAGACAAATGCTCTTCATGAGGCTTGTGAACATCTCATGGCAGAACAGGTATGTCATGTTTGATTGCAACCTTTTCTGAAAAGTCAAGTTGGCATCCAAATAATCTTTGTGCAAAGACTTAACAATACATGTTTGAATACTTTGTTACCCTGTTGGTTTTTATTATGATTCTTTATTTTTTTCAGACAAAGTTGGTGGACACAGCTGAGAGTATACAGAATAAATTGTCATATTTTAATGAATTTGATAAAATATCAAGTGTAAGTTTCAAAGCAGAATCATTTACAGCAATATTGCAAGACAAGAAATGGAGAAATGGTGCACTCTGAGTGATCCCTGAGATTGATCAAATTGGAAAATGCAGAGAAAACAGGCTGTCAAAGCAAGATCTTCTGTCTGGATTTCATATTTTGCAACCAATATATTCTTCCTTTAATTCTATTTTAGCGACTTGGGGCTCCAACCTTGACTGTAACAAGTGATTCATTTGTGCCAACTTTGTCCAGAATAGATGAATGTATAGCCTATCTCAATAAAAATGTAAGTATGTGGAAGTTTCTGAAGTTGAAATCACTATCACTGAAGTTTAAATCACTGAGCTTACATGTAAATCCAACATCAAGATGTCCCATTTCACAAGTATTTCATACTGCTAATGTTTCTCTTTCAGTCCCAATACAAGGAGTCCAGTGTGTACCTGGCTAGGTTCAGGCAGTGTTTATCCAAGGCTTTGAATCTGATTAAAATCCATGTTGTGAATATCCTACAGAATGCAACACAGAATGTTCAGCCAAGAAAGGCAAGTATCGAACTAATCCATCAATCTCTCGAAAAGAAAAAGAGAAAACACTTTACTTGTATGTAATTTCTTCTACATTTCTGTATCATTCCATTGCAGGATGCAACGAATCCTAGTGATAATGCGTTTACACTTTTCTATGGCAAATTCCGCACGAATGCACCAAGGGTTAAAAATCTCATGGAACAAATTGAGCAAAGAGTGGACAAAAGCCCAGAGTAAGTACTCCTAATCTTTCTTTGTGTAAATTAGTTCACAGTCTACCTAGGAATTGCTTTGTGAGTGCTCCACTGATGATAATCTACTGTCTGTTTCAGGTATAAGCAGTTATTAAGTGACTGTCATCAGTGTTATTTTAGTCAAAGAGAGACATTATTAGGCCCGAGCGTGTCTGCAGCAGTCGCCGACCTCGCAGCAAAACACAGCAGGGATCACTGTGCTCTGGTAAGTAAATGTTGACATTGATAAAATATGGTTCGGAACATAACATGGCTGCAAATTCGGCAGTGTGTTGATCATTTGACTAATTGTCTCCATTTTGAGTGACAGCTGTCGAGCTGCAACGTAAGAATGGCCTGGCTTACGCCCTTTTTCCAACTCTTTCAGATGCGCAGTGGCTGTGCTTTCATGGTTCATGTATGCGAGGATGAGTACCAGTTGTATCATCAATTTTTCACACAGCCAACACCACAGCTAGAGTAAGTACTCTTTCGGTACTTCTGCTCAAACTGTTCCTTGTACGAGTACCCGGTAGGTAATTCCTTTGAATTCCTCAGAGAGAAAATTGTCAGTGAGTCTCAACTGAGCGGAGGTGATTAACTCACTATATCAGCCTTCCTCGCCACCCTGGACAAGCACTCTGCAAATCTGTACTGCCAATGGTACCACCTGCAGTAGGTCACCTACATGTACTTGTCATGTGATCAGACAGAGCCACCCCATTGAAAACTCACAACTTGACTGTATGTCAGTTTTTCTGTGGTTACAGCGTGATGCTTGAAGGATTATGCAATAGCCTGTATGATGTATTCCGACCACTCATTATACATATCCAGCACTTAGAAACATTGTCAGAGTTGTGTAGTATTTTAAAGGTAAGTGTAAAATGCTTCAGTGATGTAGTAGCCTGAGTCTGGCATCCAGGAGGCCTCGGCTCTCAGCATCTGGATTTTGGTCTGTTGAAGTACATGTAGCCTGAACTGGGTATTCTCCCTCCTCAATATCCTTCAGGAATTGAGTACCATGATTTCAGTTGAGAAGGGTATCATTTGACAGGCTCAAAATTCTGCTGTCAGTTGATCACAATATATTTCTTGTTGCAGATTGAAATGATGGAGGAACATGTATGCAATAATCGTAAGTCATCTGTCATATTTTCATTGAAGGCTGAGAAGTCCTTTAATTTTCAGCTCCAAGAACATGTACCGGTAAGCCTAATTCTTTCACCTCTGTTTCAGCGGATCAGCTTGGTGCCTTTGAGACGATGTGTTCGCAGCTCCTGGAAGATGTCCAGGAACGACTAGTCTACCGGACCTACATCTATATCAAGTCAGACATTCTGAATTACAAACCAGCGGAAGGAGATTTGGCTTATCCAGAGAAACTGGAAATGATGGAGGTATGTGATTTTGCTCTGGCCTAGTTCTGTTCTACATGCAGCCTTGTAATATTAGCATTTATGAATACAATATCCTGATGTGAACAAATCTTTCTTGATTTTCCCTGTCTGTGAGTGTTAACTGTCATTTCTGCTGATCCCAATGCTGGTCTTCGATGGTCTTTTGATGTTATCTCATGGTTGTACTTGTACATCTTGATTGATTCTTTACAGAGTATCGCTGAGAGTCTAAAAAGGGGTCATCTCTCACGAACGAATTCAAGCCAGTCCGATATCTCGTTAGCTAGTCAAGAAGTCGCCGCCATCACTGCCGACTTGGAGCAAACCAGTCAGCCAACGATAGCTGAAAATGGAATGAATGATTCAAGTATAATGACTGCATCAGGTACGTATAGACCTAATGTAATTGTATCTCTGTTTGTGTTGAAATAACTTGCGTAGTTACATGTATTCTTGATGTTGATAAGAACCACTGTATTTAATTCCAGATTCACGGATGGTTTCCAATATGCCAATGTCACCCGCTGACATGCATGGGATGTGGTACCCCACAGTGCGACGGACGCTGGTGTGCCTCTCTAAACTTTCAAGATGTATAGATGTGAGTATTAGATGAATTCGTTGCCTTTGTATCATGTCTAGTCATTGGGCTCTGGTTTCCTCCTACATACATTACATACAGATCACCCAATATTGTCTAAAGTGCCAATAATGAGTCAAGTTTGAGCTCATAGCTCTCTCGACTGTGTGTTTCAATGTCTAGTCCATTCATTTCTGCAAGTGTTGTATCAAGTGCATCATTTCAAGGATATCAATATTGTTGTTTCATTTCTAGACTACAACATTCCAAGGTCTGTCTCAGGAAGCGCTCTATTTCTGTGTACAGTCATTAGTGGTGGCCAACAACAGTATAAAGAAACGAAAGGTAGGCCTCAGAAATTGTAGTCATATGGGTTATAATCTCATTTTGCTGCGTGGGGACATTTTTTTTCTGGATCGCCCTGTATGTCAGTTTATGCGTACATATTTATCTTTCAGACTGTGATAGATGGACAGCTGTTCCTCATAAAGCATCTACTGATTTTACGAGAACAGATTGCTCCATTCCATGTCGATTTTGCCATAAAGGAAAAGTCATTAGATTTCAGCAAAATTAAAGGTGAGGTCTGTCAAATTTGTAGGATAGGAAAGGAACAAAATGGGGAGGAATGTAGTCAGCTCTTCTGCCCTTGTCAAGGAATGATGTCAAACTTCTCGTCGGATGCCCAGCAGAATAGACTAATCGATCAATCACCTCTGCACACCAGCTCCGTTAGGCCACAACATACTGGATTAACCATGTACTCCTGTTCCCCATGCCCTTCACTTATAATATAAAAAGCTAACTCTATTTTCATCATTGTCTCCAGATGCAGCCTATGGTTTAATCCAGAAACGATCTAGACTTTTCACTATGAATTCAACCAATGCCTTGTTGCAATTCTTACTGGAGGTGAGTTCTTGTAGAATCAACAGACAGAATTCTCTGTCTGCGATATAGCCTGCGTAGATTTTCCTATGAATGTATTGCTTAGTGCTGCCTTTATGCCTCAGAGATTGAGAAATCATGTTTATCTGCTGAACTGGGGGGTGTTTGATAGCATGATACAACAATACATGGGTTACTAAGGTGTTGTTCCACGTGAGAATTTCCTTGCCAGTGTTGACTCTCTATGGGCATTTCAACCATAGAAAATTATGGGCAGTCGTTTGGGTCATTGTTCTCAACGAAGCATAAGGAAACCTACAGTGGTGAATTGCCCATTGAGAGCCAATGTGCATGAAAAAACTCTCATGTGTGCAGCACCTTTACTACACTATAGGCTAAAGCACACCAGGACCCATATTCATAAAACCTTGCTAGCTTAGTTGGCTGCTAGTTGTGAACATTGGCCTGTACAAACTACCCGGTAGGCACTTTAGCAGGCAACTAAACCTAGCAAGGTTTTATGAATATGGGCCCAGGTGATTTCTGAGTCATGCTTGCTGATGAAATTGCCTTGTTGGTTGTTGCTTGCATCTGCAACAGGGGCTTAAAACTAGCATCAAATGGAACAACAGATACATTTCATTTGGCTCTACATGTAGGTGGTGTATCTTCAGGGACTTAACCAATACAATACCTTTTAATTTTCAAAATTACCTGTAGAACGATTCTTATTTTGTCAGGTGTGAATTCACCCCACCCTGTGTTACTTCGTATCTTAAGTTACGACACACTTAAGTCTTATTCTCACCTCACTTTTATTCTATCCTATTATTTTAGCCCTTTTCTTCTTCCACCCCTGAAAATTGGGGGGTAAGTGTCCAATACATAGACTTTATGTTGTAATGTAGTGTTCTGTTCATCCGTCACGACACTTAGCACAATGTCCCAGTACCTGATGCGGTTTAATTTTCACAATTTCACTTTGTATCAACTGTGGGATCAGTTCAAAGGGTTTGAACAAATAACTTGTACTGCTTCAAAGCGACATCTTCTGGTAGATTTATTAGTATTTTCCCTTTCACTTTATTTGAATTCCAAACTTCACAAAATGATTGATGTCACTGTGAATTGATTATGTTTTTGATTTTATGTTAGTGCTGGTCTTCATTGTGGGTGTGGGTTTCTTGTGGTTCTTTCACTGATTGTGGTTACTGGAATACTGGTATGTAAAACATTTGGTTGGGTGTACTGTAGTGAAGATATTAATGGTGAATGTATGCATCTTGTGGTACAGTATGTTTCATTGCACATGTAAGTTGGTTCTGTTGCCATAAAAGAGGACGTATCAGATTTGTTGGGTATTGTCCTTGAGGAAGTTGAGGTGTTGTGCATGAAGGTGCTGCTCCATGTGAAAGTGGTCTTATGCAATTTGGACAACTCAACCATAAAAACCTATAGGCAGTCATTTGCATCATTGGTCTCAACAAAGGTGCATTGCCCATTGAGAGCCAACTCGCACCAGAAAACTGTCATGAAGCAGTGCCTTGACTCTGTGTTTCTGTCAGTCCATGCATGTGGTTTAAGAACGTAGGTCAACTTTTACATTTTCCTTACTTTTGTACATTTTGTTTACACAATACATACATGCTCATACATGTGAGCTCGTAAAGAATTTACTTTGAAGACATGACTGGAATGTCAATCAGGAAGGTTGTAAACACATCAGTGTTGTCCTCTAACCTGATCCTGATCCAATGAAAGATTGCAGACCAACTAAAATCTTGTCATCCATAGAACTAAGACCTGCAAAAACTGACGTTTTTCAGGGCACGCCCCAGGTGACCGAATACCTTGTTGATTCCAAGAAGGATGTTGACAACCATTTGAAGATATCGTGCGAGGAATTCATCCATCAGGCCACGGAAATGTTAACTGGAACGATGCAGCAGTTCTTTAACAAAGTAAGGTTCAACATTTTACAAGGTTGTCTTTGTGCATAATCAAATGTGTAAAATGCAGGTGGTGTCTTTGCTTCGTGTTGCATTGCTCATTGTATTACGTATGAGGGACTGTCTCTTGTCAAGCAGCTGTGAATTAAAGAAAATTATTAGTCTTCAATTTTATTTCCAGGCCAATGTTATCCTCAAAATGAACGAGGATGAGAATGCCCCCACAGTTGAACTTCGTAATCAACCGTTTGCTAGTCCTGAGAAGCTCCATGATATCGCAGCAGAAACATACAAAATGTTGAAAAATAAAGTCCCTGTGATCCTACGCGCAATGGCGCTGTACTTAGCCAATAAGGATACAGAATACATCCTGTTCAAACCAATAAAGGTAAGTTCAGTTCATATCCGCACGTATCATCCGGCCACCTTCATTACACTACCTAAGTGGAGGTTGAGTTCTTACTCCTGACAAACTTCTGAGTGAAAGTAATGGTGCAGCATTCCTTCAGTAAGACTACGTTCGGAGTCTATCTTTGGGCCTATCAGAATAAATGTTGTGTTGCTGGTGGTATCCAAAATAAATTTCAGGGTCGGACGCTCGGAAGAAAATTTTATTTTTTCTCACTAAGGTACTGTAGTACGCTAGACATTGGTAGGTATTACACCAGAGCACATGTTGCTTTGTTTGTAAACAAACCACTGTGGACCAATCAGATGTCGAGATATGATCATGTGACCCGCATGACATCATTGTGCAGGACATTTCTGGGTAGCCAACCCACATCAAATCCACAATCATCTGCAAAATGACATTGATAGGGAAGCAAAAAAGACTTTATTTATGTGGCCAAATGAAAACGGTGTTTTTTCCTAGTTTTTTTGGCATGAGTTTATTGTCTGAAAAATCCAGGGTCGGAGGGTCAGCGAGGTTTTCGTAGGGTTGGTCGGGCGACCAGCAACACATTTATTTTTTTAGGCCTTAGTGAAAGCATAGTTCATTCTTCTGGGAGTCCAGAATTGCCATTTGAAGTCGCTGGAACTGATTGGGTTCATCCCATTTCCTCATGTATCACGTGGTCTTCTTTTCAGGTCAATGTTCAGCAGCAGATTCAGAATCTGAACAGTCTAATCAAAGATCATTATTCAGAAGAGGACCAACAAATCATCGGATGCCCTGCGATTGAACAAGTCAATCTTTTGCTGTCTTCGAAACTTTCAAAGTGAGGGAAGAAGATTCAAAGATGTGATGGACTTGTACTAAAGATGGAAGTGTTCATTGACCAGGTTTAAGCCCACTTACATGTGCATGGTACACGCATTGGTGTCACATTTTGTGACACTTCATTCACAGCTGTGAAAGTCAAGTCACTGCTGGCTGCTGCATTGCAGAGCTGTGACGATGATCACATTCTTTCATGCACTGCAGTGTAAGAGTTGAATACTCGTACACTCGAGGGAGAAATGCCACTACCATGCTCACCCCCCATTAGCATTAAACCCCTTATGGAAGCCTGCTTATTATGACACTGATACAGATAACCCACGTCTGGGATTTTGACTTGAAAGTGCCTGAAGAAAAGAACCAGATGTGGGGTCGAAAATTTGCAGATATCAGAAACGACTTTGTTTTATTTACCGGTATACTGATACAGATACATGTAGGATGTGATGATGTCTTGCACATGGTATGTTCTCAAGAAATGCTTATGTAGGCCTAATGCCTAGGAAATGGTTATCCAAGCATCAAGATACATGTATATGTTCATGTACATGTATGCTTTATATAGGCAATTAAAGTATTTTGACACCAATTTTACATTGTGGAATGAACTTGTTCATGTTGGTCGAATATGACTAATGAAGTGTGTACAAGCTGTGATGTGACTTATTTGACTTGTTTGGTGCCAGTTAGATTCATAGTAATGACACAACTTGAGCAAGTGTGGGGGGGGGGCAAATATGAAATTTGAAAATGTATTGAATGTTATGCATATAGTGTACATAAACAGTTGAAATGATATAATTTATTCCTGTGTGAATTCAATGTTGGGCTTGGTCTGATTATCCCAACAGATATACCGTAGAACCTCCCCATTAAGGACAGCTTTTCAAATGACAAATGCCATCCATAATGAAGTTATCCATTTGGTCACATGATGACTAAGTGTAGAGCAGAGGTGACACCTATAGAGGCTCATTGTTCGAGAGGTGTGGTTCACCAAGCACGACCAATCACACCTTTAATCGTTATGAATAATAGGTGGCGTGTGTGTACTATAAGGTCAAACACAGGCCTATTCTCGCGTGATCTGCTTCACCGTGGATAACCCATTGAAAAATGATTTGTAAAATTACATGTACCGGTAGACATTTTGGGAGTTAAAGCCTCGCTGTATTAAATTTTATGATATTTTCAAAGTGTTAGGAGAGTGCAGATAGAGGTCTCATAACCTAACGAAGGTCACCAAAATACTTGCCTGATACTTCAGAGAATCAAGCCCTAGTTTTCAGCACACATTGAAAAAACTGAAAGCAGAGCCCTAATGTATTTAGATAGACCACAGTACATTTTACACTACACTAACGTCGGAGGACGTAAGCACTTTCTGAATTCAGTACAGTGAGGCTTTAAATTTAGTGTCCTTGATAGAGAGGTGGTCTCGTGGTTGAGGGTCTGCTAACATTGTACTTAAATGCCATCCTTCCAACTCTTCCTCCTGCTCAGTGGCAAGTACATGTGCATGAGGGGGTTAAAAATGTTTTTCTGTGGACACTTTTAACCATGCGAGACTCATACATGTTCATGTATACGTGTATGCATGTAACCCACGTAAGGGTGGTGTATGAATCTGGTGAGTCAACTCTGCAGCTGTCACTCTCATGGCTGACTAAATGGGAAAGCCAGCCATGGGGTCTATTGTGCTATCGATAATAAATTCTTTATAAAAGAATTAAATAAAATCATTGATCTTATTCAGTCCTTCTTGCTCTTCCATTACATATGCCTCCTCTTGTGATATTGGCAGCATTCTGTGCAGACTGTTCTATTCTCAAGTTTTCGCTGGGTCGTCATGGCATGAAGACAAGTGAACAAGACTTTTACATGTAAATTTATGTGAAAACATTTATTAGCAGTAAAGTGGAAAGGTTTGGATGGAACAGGCTTATTTACAAGTCGCTGAGAAAGGTTGAAGAATAGTCATTGTGCAGAGCGCACAGGCAAAGTTCTTCCAGACAGAAATGAGAGACAACCCCTCTAGGGCCAGACGTGTGTGCCCATCTCTGGATGGTAGGTTTCCAGTTCACAGTGACAGCTTCAGCCCTGGTATATACATGAAAGATTGACTTACAACTGACTGAATGGCATACTACTTCTGTGAGTACTACCCCCAACACCAATTTAGCACCAAGCAAATTTCTCCTATAAAGGCCTCATTTGCTACAGTGAACTGGAAACCTTGTCTAGGAAAGCACAACATTGCTAAAACAATAAATTAAACTTGAGAGAAATATCTACATAACTTCCAGTAATAGCAAAGAAGTAGAGGTAATTTGTAATTTCAAACACAAAGTCCATATATGTGACCCTCGACCACAAAACCAGTCGGAAGTCGCACGGAAAATGAGCCTAAACGTACTGAGATGACAGCAGGAGATAAGGAAAGAAATAGAATTACTCCGACTTCACAATAAACAAACACTTCTGAAATTGACAGATAATTCAGTTCCAACTTGCCAACCTCGGAGCGACTTCTGACTCATGGTTTTGTGGTTGAGGGTCACATATTCAGCACAGTATGTGATAAGATCTGAACATGATGAATGTTAATAACCCTCATACGTCCTCTCCATTGTAAAAACAATGAGTATCGGCTTAAAAAGTGATCAATTTTAAGGAAAACTGCTACCACTAATACAGGTTATGAGTACTAAATACATAATAACTTACATCTACTATTTACATGTACATTAAAACCAATACAAGGCATACATGTATACCAGCACATGACAAAAGCATGATCTCATGGACTAACACAATTAATACATGTAGCTCAGCATTATTCGGAGGAATCTATTCGAACTACATGTAATGCTTGAAACCTAACCATACTTTCTGCAGTAACAAATTACTAATGGTTACGTATTCTGTTCAACCCTAATAACTGAGCAACAAGAGAGCCGTATGTCATATATATAATTTAGGGTAAAATTGAAAGGGGGCCACTGGGCTACGGGCTACACATCTAAAACTTTCTGAACAAGCCTTAGTGCTGTATGCAAGGCTGCTTACCCCTCTATTAAATTAACGGTCATTTTATTTTCAGGAGAAAACGATCTTTTTCATGCACAATTTATCCCAGATTAAAAAGGCTGCTAATTCAAAATCTCAATAAAACAAATCCTACTTTCTTGAGTAAAACTGTAAATATGAGACAGTGCCCTTATCTTGTGAACGGTGTAGTTTCCTCCAAAAAACCAAAGTCTCATTGCAGTGGTATAAAATTGGTGTAGACAATGTAACAATGCACTGGAAGCATTACATATACCGGGTACATATACAAAAGACACAACATCGACATTAACACATTTATCACTTCTAAGCATAAATGTACANGAATCTCATACTCAAACAATATGCTTTCCAACTGCAGGAAAGGCCTTTAGAACTACATGTAAATATCTACCACCCTGTCCATCAAATTACCCTCACCTAAGCAAATAATCAAAGTGGGCGCGGCAAAAAACGACGACCAGAATCATGTGATATGGAACATATGTAAAAATTGTAAAATTATGCTAATGATTTACATAATAGGCAAGAATACATTTCTTGTCAATTTCTAAGTAAAGATTCCCAAGCTTTTTGTCAGCTAATTGCTATTTTCTGCCACTGTACACCTTATATTACCCATTGACTAAACATTTGAAGTAAGATAATATTACCAGCCGCTTCAGCCAATTTTCTATTCATTATGTCAGCTGAACTCTATGTAAATACAAATCCTATATTTTATGTAAATGCTTTGTGATAAAATGCAAAAGATTCCGAGATCTACAGCAATTTTGGAATGTTTTCTTTTGAAAAAAAAATATATCAAAATACTTTTATATTCACTCATGTGTACCTTCAACAATAGCTCTGCCTTCAAATCCCAATATCTAAACAACTTGATCACCATGGGTCGTATTCATAAAGCGGTTCTATCATTAGAACCATCTTAGGCTGGTTCCAAGTGTACTTCACCACTACACTTGCAACCGGCCTAAGACGGTTCTAACGATAAAACCGCTTTATGGATACGACCCCATGAGAATGTGGGGTGTGTGTGAAAAAATGCCCCAAAGCAGTAAAACAGACCATGAGCACACGTACATGTAGAACACTGAAAAGCTTCTGAAAAGTGGTAATTTTTTTTCAACAGTGCGCCCACCTGAAGCTAAATGTAGGACAACTCCCTCCTTTCAAATTGAATCTCATTTTCACACATATCCATTGCTCATTGTGTTCAAGTGTGTCCCATTTGGTAATTCTAGTGATCCTTCCTGTCCTATTACGTCCCGTGTACTCGCCGACGGCACTGAACTACCACTAGAGGGTGCTGAGTGTTCATCTTGTTCTGCTTGGGCCTCACCATGAACGTTCTCCTCAATGGCCCCTAATGGTGTCGGTCGCATTTCTATTGAACTCGGCGGCGTGCGACTTGGGGGTTCCATGTGTTCAACAAGGGCGTTCCGCATTCGTATATGTTGGCGACGTTTGTACCAAATAATGGAAGGCACCATGATGAATAAACCCAGGATGATGATAATAAAAACTACCAGAGTTGTAAGGCCAGCAGCACCATCTGAAATATTTGACACAATCATTATAGATCTGTTGGTACACATTGCTTCATGACAGCTGGTATTTTTTCACCCCTGGCAACAAGATTTTCCTATACAGCCGGGTCAGCAAGAGTGCTACACAAACAATGAAGAACCAACTATTCCGCAAGGCAGAAAGACCAGGATTTGCCCCGATGCACTGCAAAAAGGACAACGTTTTGGGCTAATACAGAGGATTGACATGGATTGTTCCGATATGTGTACTTACTCAAAATACCACATGATGTTGCCTTTGAAATATGTACTGTACTGTTGATAAAGAGGGGATCTTCTTTCTCATCAATGTGGAACAGAGCCTAGAAAATAAGATTTTGTATGGAAACAGGGGCCTTCTTCACATGAGTACCAAATCAGTGGACCTCCAGTAACACAAATCCTATGGACTTGTCCACCTGCCAAATTTTCATCTTTTGGGAGGGGGACTATGGCTGCCCACATGCCAAATCTGCTGTGAAACACAGCCCACAAGTCAACTAACTCAATATCTAGGTACATGTATGACAAGTAGCTTACCCTGATGCGAATAGTATGTTTGTCTTTTGGCTGATAGAGAAATACATCCAGCAACACATTTCTGGGGAAGCCATTCACTGGCTGTGATTCGTGGTGGTTGACAAATGTATGTGACCAGGACATATGGCGGGATTCGGACTGGAAAGAGAAGTGAATTTGTGACTGATAGATCGACATCAAAAAGACATAGATCAGAACTACTATCATTTCTATGAGGCAGACTTTACTTACTCTGATGCTGATGCTGACATCCACAGGATCATTACAATGATTCACAACGGCTGTAACTTGACATGGAAAGAGGTTACCAATGGTTACATGACAAGCGGCCAAGTAGTCATGGAATTTGCAGGGTACCCCTGAAACAAAAATAAACTTTTAGTTCATGGGTTGGCAACATCGACTGGAGTAGATTTTCTCAACTATAAGTTACCTATGAGCCCATCATATTACAGAAACACTTCATTCTCCACTGAGTACATCTCTTCAAGTTCTGTTTCATTAAATCCGCCCCATTTCATCAAAGCTAACATGACACTTCAAAAAGATGAGTTGAAGTATCTTAGATTACTTACTGGTTGAAGCAGGTGTAAGCAGTAGCATAAAAATCACAAGGAGGCCTACAGATGCTGGAAGTGACTCTATCACTGTCTTCATCCTAACTTTTTCCGTTGTCATTGAAGAGCCTCTTCATCTGGTGAGGGAGAATACGTTCATCAGTATCATTTTTTGTTGAGATCTTGCAGCCCTGGATTTGATGTTTGTTGGTAGTAACTGAAGCCACTGAAACAAAAAGACAACTATTAAAGCTATTTTGAAGAATTCGACTTGCCAGCTGGGACAAGCCACTGATCACCCACTAATTAGTCCACCACTATCTCATCTTCAATAGGCCTATGCTTCACATGGACGGGGTCAGAGGTGCACTCACTTCACTAATAGTAGGCCCACCCAGCCTACTAATCCTCTCTAACTCTAAGTATCTTACTTGGCTTTTTGTTTTATGTTGCCAAGGCCTAGGCCTCCTCCCCCCCATTGCCATTGTGATTCATTATCATGATTAGGCCTATCCACTTGTTTATTCCCACACGTACACACGTACCCGGGTCCGGGTCCCACACCCATCAAAACAGCAGACAGGCCATGCATGCAATCACTGACACTGCGCTGCTGCTGCACGCATGACCAGTCCAATGACTCATTCATTCATTCATTCATTGATCAGTTGATATCATCATAGCAGGCCTGCTAATGCTATGCACATGATGCACTGCTGATGCAATGCATGCATTGCTCGATTGCATGGGCACCTTACCAAGTTTACCTTTTTTTCAATCTCATCAGCAGCTCATTCACCCAAATACTAAAACTAAACCATCATTTGACGAAGCATGTGAACCCACAGCTGAGCCAATATCTTAGGTACAGACAACCAAGTCAGGAGTGGAATATTACTGACTTGTTTAGCTGAAAAAATCGAAATGTGGTAAGAAATGTCTACCATCTTTGTTTTTCCAACCTCGACTCCAAGGCGTGTTGATTTGGGACCTGAGGCCAACCTCCTGCGCATGTCCAGATTGACTACTTCCGGTCGTCAATACTATCCCTGCCATAAGTGACTTTCATTTTGAATTCTTCAGCTGATTTCAGCTGGCTAGGCCGCTGTTTTAAATGTAAAAATTTTACTCCTAAAAGTTACTTTATCGACTAAAGATTGCTGGTTTTCGTCCCTTTTANCTAGGGGAAAATAAGTTACTTGTAGGAGAACACATTGAACAATGAAATGCCAATGGGAATGTGGCACTCACTGTCAACGTTCCCACACAGAAAAATGAATGGCAGTTTCAAGACAATTATACTCGTTGGAGAAAAGATATTGAACAATGAAATGCCATATGTATTTGACTTCGACAATGAAATGCCAATGGGAATAAAAATTTCAATTTTATGATCATTATTGTGGTAAAGAAAAGAAAAGAATACTTACCGAAGAAGAATTGATACAATGCAGAAGGGAAAAATAAGAATATGTCTTCAAGAATAGATATTGAACAATGATTCAAATGCCAATGGGAATGTGGCACTCACTGACAAGGTGAGGTTAATGCCCGCGATCAAATTTTTAGTCCAATTTTCTGAATATGCTCAATAGGCCCGGAATCTGAATTTCAAAAAATTGGATGAAAAATTTGATTGTGTACACTGTACAGCGGGCATAACGCGTAGAAAAATTTCAATAAGATTATTGTTGTGGTAAAGAAAAGAATGCACTTGCCGAATACATGTAATTGACACAATGCACTAGGGAAAAATAAACTTACTTGTAGGAGAATACATTGAACAATGAAATGCCAATGGGAATGTGGCACTCACTGTCAACATTATCACATAGAAAAATGAATGGCAGTTACAAGACAATTAGGCCTATAATAAATGCAATACAGAAAAAAAGAATTAAAAAAATAAGAACCGGCCTTGGCCTAGGCTACTTGCAGAAGAACAGATTTCAACAATAAAAATCAAATGCTATGGCCTAATGGGAATGTGGCACTCACTGTCGTCACCACCGTTCTTACTTGCAATAGCCTAGTCCTATACAGTCTGAGACTAGGCCTACCCTACCTAGGCCTAGGCCTGTAGGCCTACGGTAGGCATAGGGCGGGCGTAGCCTAAGTCAAGATTCATTCAAGTAGGCCTAGGCCTAACGCGGTCGGTAGGGTCATGAGGGTAGGGGCTACAAACAAATACAATGAAAAAAATGGACAAAAGTTTGGAAGGGGTGGGCTACTGTAGTCACGGTACTGTAGGCCTACTTGCACTGCCTAGGCCTACGTGTTAGCATGGTTAGCATGGCCTAGCTAGGCCAACACAATCCCAAGCCACTGCAATGGCATGCCCTGTCTGTCGTCCGTCACAAGTGTCAGCCTCTAGCCTGTGGTGGCTGTGCACAACTGCATGGTCACGATGGTGCATGCATGCATTGCATGACCGGCCCTAGCACTAGCCGGCCTGTGCCTGTCAGCAAACCCTGGTCCTACAAATCCTAACCTGTTGGCAGTGACACAATCAAATCTTTTTGGGTGTCCCAAAGTTGTCGAAAAACCTCCACTTGCCGATCTTTCAACGCCAACCCTGGCTGATAAATTTTCAATATTTCTTCTATTGCCGAAGCAAAACCCCCGCTGCGTCCGGCCATCTTGTCCGTAAAGTAGAGCAGACGATGTGTCACATGATCAGTTATTTCTACGCCAGCCGATTCACCTTAGCAACGAAAATCAATATGGAAGTCACTTCTAGCAGTGATAGTATATCGGAAGAATGGAGATAGGTGTCGCTGCGGGGAGTTTGACCTGAGGCGTGATCATGAAGGTTCCATGGGACCTGAGACGTGAGCATCATTTCAACCTGACGATAGGTGGCAGCAGCTGACGGTGAAAAAGAAGGAAGTTGAGAACTGACTTTGACAGTAAATTTGTTCTAATTTTCACATCTTGCTCCTGTCTGCGACGAATAAAGGTCAGAAACATTTCACAGTGTAGCTCTTTTCTCTTCGAGGTAGCATTCTGATGAGTCTGACTGCATTGAAATGAAATGAAATGCAGGTTCTTGTGGTTCGATATAGGCTAGGCCATGGGCCTACTAGCCTAACTACTAGGGGACCACAGGTCCTAACACACTTCACTGAGAATGTATAGAAATTGTCAGCCACATTCACAGATCATAGTCTGATGATTTATAGCTAGGCCTACTGCACCTAGGCCTACATGGCCTAGGCTAGGCCTACTTCAGAGATCAGATATAGACAACACAGAGCAGGGCAGACAGAGCTACCTTCCTCAAGAGAATCTGCCTGGACCTGGCCCGCTGTCCATGGCCGGGGTGACACAACAATTGAAAGACACGGCTTTAGGCAGGTCGGCCTAGCCTAGCTACCCAGGCCTAGCATACGCCAGAAGACTGTATCCAGTACCGGTCGACCCGCCTATATATATCTCGTATTTTGTTTCTTATTATCAAAAATAGATCTCTCTTAATCTATTTTTAATATTATTAATTAATGCAATTGTTGATCGAGGCATTCGTGAGTGGCTGCCATTTTAGTTCATGAACAAAGTATACATAATTTAAGCCAAATCATAGAATTGTTTTCTTGTAATTCTGTTTTGTTCTTGTTTCAGATGACAGTCTATAATTTGTATATATTTGATCGAAATGGCACCTGTCTTCACTATACAGAATGGAATAGAAAGAAACAATCTGGTCTGGAGAAGGAGGAGGTGTGTATCAAACGTTCTACTTGAGGCTCGTATTTGTGCTGTCTCGTTACATTGTCATTTGAAGCTGAAACACCAAGCCTTGTCACATTGTGCATTTTGACTGACTGCATATGATTGACCCAGTTCAACACTCATCACAGAACACATGATGTCCTAATATACTCTTTTTTCCTTATATAGGAATTCAAGTTGATGTATGGAATGCTTTTCTCAATTAAGTCATTCATAAGCAGAATGTCTCCGACAGATTTGTATCCTTTTACAAGAATTATGATGCATCAAATTTCATCCTAGATCTGCAAGGCCGAGGGTAACACATCCTAAAAATGTCAGATGTGCAAAGAATATCACTCACATTCAGGAGGACAGCACTCACATGTACCAAAATAGCTGTTGACCATATCTGTTGTTTCTCCTGACACACATTCATAACTCCTTGAAAATGCGTGAAATAACTACCCTTGGACAGATGACCAAATAAATCATATTCTGGGCCAGTTGTATTCAGAGCTTGACCCGGAGGCAAACAGAATCCGTAGTAAATAAACTGCAGCCAAACCTTTGCAAAAAAACTTTCCTTGACGAAGTATACAGAAAAGATGGCTTTCTAAATTTTCGCACTAACAAGTACAAACTTCATTTCTATGAGACACCAAGTGGTCTGAAATTCGTGATGAATACCGATCTTAGTGTGGGTAATATCAGAAGTGTTCTCCATCAAATTTACAGTACGGTAAGTATCACCATTATATGAACTCATTGATAGATTTTGACCTCTAAGACTTTGAAATCACTTCCTTCTCCGTGTACTGTCTCATAACTTTGACCTTGACCAGTTGAAGTTGTTGTGAGGACCAGTACTAATATCAGGAGGCTGGTGGATATGTAGTTTATAGGCAAACTCGTTAATATACCAATGCAACCTTGGTTGATGTCCAGTAGTTGTGTTCCTCTGTTGCAGGCCACTTCACTTTTACAGTCACCGTAGGCCTACATCTCTTGCATGTCACCTCCTAATTTTGATTCATTCATTCATTCTTTTCAGATATATGTTGAATATGTTGTGAAGAATCCCATGTGCCAACTTGGTGAACCAATTCAGAGTGAACTGTTCAAAAACAAACTTGATGACTTCGTACGAGGACTACCAATATTTGCAACAAAAGTCTCTTAGCCCACACACTAAGATAAGAACATTGTTGCTTATAATTACATTTTATGTGTTTCCTAAAGGGTGGGAGGTGTATGAGGCCATTCTTCTACAGTTGAAACTCGGAAGTGTCAGTTGGAAGAGAATTCCTGTCATGATTTCTCAAGGGTGCTGTACAGACTGAATGACTTTTCAGGTTTCTCAGAAAAGCTTGTTGTGGTCTTATGTCATTGATGTCAAAGTTTATTAAAGATAATATATCACGACTTCATTGTTTACATTCAATGTTTGTAAACATGGATGTTTACATTGTGTTATTTTGGACTTTTGGGACATGCCAACCCGCCAAAATGAATGCTTTTGGAATCAAAAGAATTTCTAGAGTGGCAGGCCGCCAACAAATTACTCATACGACAAAGAAAACCTGGACATAAACAAACAAAATGTAAATAAACAATGAATTTCGTGGCCCACGAAAATAGCCGTGATACATTATCTTTAAGCATCAGCAGAGAGAGAGAGAGAGAGATTATTCTCTGGAACGCCAGTGTTTCAGACAGGGATGTTTCTGCTTTGCTCTTTTTGCAATACTGTATGTTATGCTGTTGGGTGGGCCTATGTTATCCTTTGCTGTAGCAAGCACAAGCACTTGGTGCGCAGGTTTTAGCTGGTTGTAAGTACCAAATTCCCCAAAAAATCAAGGGTTACTGACAGTGCAAGGCATCTCTCACTATGTATGGGCGGGTTCATACATGAACCATGGCAAAAATAGATACAGGTAGAGTACTGGTAGAGTGTCAAAAAGCCATTCTTCTCATAAGTGCTGTTCCTATTTGCTATCTTGGAGGAATTCCTCCAAGTTGCTATCAACATTGTAAAAGATCATAATTCACTGTTGATGATGAAAATGAAATAAATAAAACCTTTCTCTCAATCAGTTTGTGCATCTTGGATTTGGTCCAGTTGTTTATGAGATATATTGTGCAGGTGTCTCACCTATGGCGCCAGTGTTTCCGTGTGCGAGTGGAGTTCCCCTTATTGTTTGGGAAATGCTGGCAAATAGATCGTCAGTTTCTCTGTGTGTCCCCCTCTTGTCAAGTCGCATTTTTATTCTGTCAGAAAGTAGTATAGTAGGTAAACACTCACAGATGGGAACATTCAAAAATGTTACATCAGGAAAAGATCCACTCAGCACCTTCTGATGGTTTGCGGGAACCTGGCCTCATTTTGCAGGTCTACGACGTTACACAATGGCCATATCAGTGAAAACCCTCAAGTAATAAGACTCCCCATTACCAGCAGCATAGCATCACTGAGCATTGTGCTCATCCACTTGTTATCTAAAAGCACTAGTAAAGAGGTAGGCCTATGCATATGAATGACCTGTGAATGATCCCCATCTAAGAAGTCGTCCCCTTTGCTTTGGCATGTGCAAAGTACACGTGTTTTTGTTGCCGGAAATAAAATGGCGTAATCTCATTGGCCGACCTATATATTGCAGAACCAATAGGAATCACGGCCGGGGAAGTTGGTTATTAGAAAAAGGCCAGGGGGCAGCACCGTACGGGACAAAGTTTTAATTCTCGTCACCAGCAATAACGTAACTGCATTATGAAGTACCCGTTTACTGAAGTACCAACTTGTCCCCTGCCCTCGAGGGTAGAGAATCAGTCTAGCACTGCACGCTGAAGTACCATTTACATTGACCAATCAAATAGCTTCTTTTACGTGGCGCCTCACTTGTCGTCTGCGATTGGGTCAGTCCCTGCTTTTTGCCATTTTTGAAAGGTTTCGTCTTTACAGCGTGATCAATTGGCAATAAACTTGTTGTTAAAGCAATAAAGAAACACTTCGTTGTCATATTTCTTGAACTCTTCTCATAAATTCGTTGATCTCCATCCCAAAAAAAAACAGTGGCAGCCCATGAGCCAGCCTGCTGGCCTGTACATGCATGCACAGTGACAGTGCACAGTGTGTGCAGCCAGGTGTCAGCACGTGGTCAGTGCACGTGTTCGTGTTGCCATGTCATGCGCGGTAGGCCTAGCCACAGGAACTTGTACCAATGTTGGAAAAAACACGCCATTACCGGTATGGCCCGGAGGGCCATCAAAAAGCAACCCTTGCCTTAGGCCTAGGCACAGGAACTTGTACCGTTAATTACGGGGGTCCTACCCCCTATATATATAATACAGACAAGGAATGAAACACCTGCCTTTTCCTGTACATGAATAGGAATGATCCGATGTCCCGTCGATAAAATACCGTTTTCACGGTCATATTCACTTTTAATCCACAAACAATGGCGCTCTAATCCATCCATACAAACCAAACATTCATATCAACACATTGGTTTTACCATCAACGGGTGATTTCACATAATTTCAACACAAAATATCCAGAATTTTCGAAAAATTGACACAAGAACCTCGCGAACTTCAGAACGAGGCTCAACAGGCAGCGCCGCCACAAAACACGGCGGCTTACGAAAACAATCAGTGAATAGCAACTGGGTTGTTTTCGTAAGCCGCCGTGTTTTGTGGCGGCGCTGCCTGTTGAGCCTCGTTCTGAAGTTCGCGAGTTTCTTGTGTCAATTTTTCGAAAATTCTGGATATTTTGTGTTGAAATTATGTGAAATCACCCGTTGATGGTAAAACCAATGTGTTGATATGAATGTTTGGTTTGTATGGATGGATTAGAACGCCATTGTTTGTGGATTAAAAGTGAATATGACCGTGAAAACGGTGTTTAATCGACGGGACATCGGATCATTCCTATTCATGTACAGGAAAAGGCAGGTGTTTCATTCCTTGTCTGTATTATATATATAGGGGGTAGGACCCCCGTAATTAACGGTACAAGTTCCTGTGGCCTAGGCCTACTGCACTGACTGACAACACGGCTGATTTGTAGCCTATGGTCACGATGGTTTAGGCCTGCCTAGGCCTAGGCCTATATGAGACTTTTACTAGTTTTAGGCCTAAACCAGAGTTTGACGATTTCACAAAATTCATGCGGCTGTCCAGGAATCAGAACGAGGCTACAGCTGGGAGACAGTATTTTCCCAAGCAGCCTCGTTCTGATTCCTGGACAGCCGCACGAATTTTGTGAAATAGTCAAACTAGGCCTACTAGTGTAGGCCGAGCCTTTTATTAACTTTTTTCAGGACCGAGTCTAGGCTAGTCCACCGCACCATAATGTCTTCGATCCCTACCCCTGATGTGTCCCATCTAAAGCCGTCTGACTTCAATGATGTGTATGAGCCTGCTGAAGATTCCTTTCTCCTTCTGGATGCTCTAGAACAAGATGCTGATTTCATACGTAATAGAAGGTAGGCCTATTCTTCTACTTCTACCAATATTCCATGGATTATCTGTATCACAATAAAGCCAATGGCCATTGTGTAGCATCCATCAACCAGTGAATCGAGGCAATTAATTTCCGGTCATTATCGTAACTTAGGTGATTTACCGGTATTCAAATGTCACTATTACAGTCCCAGGATTTGTTTGGAAGTAGGCTGTGGTTCCGGAGTAGCAATCACTTTCCTGGGAAGAATTATTGGTTCCAAAGCTTTCTACTTGTAAGTATTGATTCAAAACTCTCCTGTTGGAAGAAAGCGACTGGTATTTCTGATGTGTGAAATCGATTCCCTTCAACTTACCGTCTTCTCCTTTTCCACAGGTGTACAGACATTAATCCACTGGCAGCCCAGGCAAGCTTGGAAACTGGCAGACGAAATGAAGTCTTGGTCCATCCTGTTGTCACAGATTTGGTTTGTCTATTTATCTAGCTTTTGTCCATTTCTTCAGTGCTATAATCCTCCATGCTGATTAATCCAAGTTGTTTCCTTTCCTCAGCCACAATAAACTCAACAGTTAAAAGCTATGATGTTGTCTTCATACTTCCTTATTCATTCGACACTGCTTGTCATCTCACTGTATACTTCGTATTGATGGAATTATGTTATTGCTCGGTTCATTATAGTCTAGGTGATGGCTTTGTTCACCTTTTTAGTAGTCACCAGTCTGTCTTGAATGAAAATGTGCTGGTCTGATTAGCTCAGAGTGATGGTGTCAGGGCTGAAACTACCCTGCTTGTTCAGAATTATGGCACAGTGATTTTTGCAGTCCCTTGGATTGGAACTGGCAGCACTATGATCGCTAGCAACATTTCGTGTAGTATTCAAATCCAAATTACCAGTAGTCTTATAGCCTAGAAACAATGTAGGCTTACTCCCACTGGCATAGGTTAAGTAGAGTCATGCAGGCTAGTTTGTAGAGTACTAGTGTAGTGTACAGGTATCATTAGGTGTTGATTGGATTATTTCATAGTTCTGCCAGTAATCTCAAGTTTATCAGTGTAGGCTGACAGTGCCATGTTCTGAATGGGCCTATTTCCTTCATACATTCTTTCTGTAGTTGTAAATGATGCCATCAGTTCTGAGATAATCATATTTTCATTCGGGACTTGTGTAATTGATAACCTTTGTAATAAGCTTTACCTTTACCGTGTATTTTCCAGGTATCTTGTCTCGATGAGCGCCTAAAGGGAAGTGTTGATGTCTTCTTATTCAACCCTCCATATGTGGTGACACCCTCAGAGGAGGTCAGTGGCCCTCGCATCTATCAACCTGTTTCTGCAGTATTGCCTACTCACAGGTTGCACTAAGTATGGTATTCACTATGTTTTTACCATTGCAGGTTGGCAGTTGTGGCATTGAAGCATCATGGGCAGGTGGAGAGAGAGGCCGTGAAGTCAGTGATAAGCTGTTTCCACACATTGGCAAACTTCTGGCACCAGGGGGAGTCTTTTATTTAGTGATAATCAAGGAAAACAATGAAGGTTAGTCTTCCAAACATTTGTGAGGTATCTGCACCTCTCTTGGTTTTAGTTTTCAAAGATGAACCCACATGATCCTGACTGACACTTGGTATTACCTTGTCAAGCCACCTAAAGAGTTTGCTGATTTCCTCAACAAGATTCCGACACCTCCAGTATTCAATGCCAACTAATGAGCTAGCTGTTTTCTTTTCAGATGAAATCATTTCAATGATGAAGACACAAGGTTTGGAAGGGTCAGCGATGTTGAGAAGGAGGGCTGGGCCAGAACATCTGTCCATCCTGAAGTTCATCAAGCCAGGTTGAAACGTCATGGACACATTCTGTCCCTCTCTGATGATCTTTGCATCGATCATGTCGATGATGGGCTCACACAGGAATCATGAAGTCTCACAGAGGAGTTTGACAGTCAAGCTCAAGCTCCATCTCCTAATACTGAAGTTTAGGAGATATGAAGGATAAAGGGACACGAGAGGACTGTGATTCAGCATGTGAAAGTGTCGAGTTATTGGAAATTCCACCTTTGCTGAGGTAGCATCTGATGATTGTAGGACCTGGGGGTACAGCAGTGTAAATTGTCCACACTATACATGTAAGAGAATGAATGGAAGATGATGGCATCAATTATGTACTTGTATACTATGGTAGGTGTCACCTGGACTCCTGATTTTAAATCCTCAACACATTTACATAGTATTGTCATATCAATATCAATATCGGAATGGCTCAGGAGAATGTGCTGATGTGAAAGGAATGGTAGTCATTGGAACTCTAGTCCAGGTTACAATAGTCTGACATTGTAAGGTTTTGTCCATGGTTTCTCTAGCCTTGTACATGTATTTGAGTCGTCAAACAATAAAACCAGACTAAGATTCTCGGGGACTTTCACTCCTGTTACACTGGTCGTCTGTTTCTCCTGGTGTTGGTGTTTGCAGTGGATCCTCTGCTTTGTTAATGAAGAAGCCTGCTCCCTTTCTGGGTGACAGGCTGATTTGTCTTCTTACAAGATGAACATGTTGCTCTTTTGTGTTGCATGTGTATTTGGAGAAGTTTCTATATCGGCATTCTCTTGCCTTACAGATGAGCCAACTGAAGAAAAGCGCTGGTGTAGTTTGCTGCAACGACTTGGTCATTCAAGAATATGGACGAGACACTCATCAGGTGGAAAACACCACTGACTTATTAAAAACAAGAAAAAAAGAAAGCAAACTTCCTTCATCTATCACTTTTTGAACATTCTGTCTTGCTCTACTGTTCCCACAATAAAAAGTTTTCATAACTCACCGACGTGTTTCTCAGTGTCTCTGTTGTTGTTTTCATGATTCTGGAGCTCTACCCCTGGTACAATTATAAAGCATTGAAATCTGCATGCAGTGTGGCCAACTGAGTCTGAGCTGGTGTCTCTTCAGATTATCATTCACATACCACCGATGCATGATTCTTTTAAGTCGTGGTCTGCGTGTTCAAGATGGTCGCCGTAGCAGCCATATTGAATGTTTCTGTGGGCTCCTAAAACTTGGCTGAAGAACCAAATGATTGGTTCAACCACGGACCAGTATGCAGGTCCGTGGTTCAACCGACCACACCTAGTAAAATGAATAGGCAACACATCTTTTTTGTGAAATAGTCTGATTTATTGACCCTAATTAAGAACAATTTTGATAGAACGAAAGAGGGCGGTGCTACCAGTAAACAATAAGACGTGCTGGGAGCTGGTCTCGGCATTTTGGAAATGAAAGGACACGGTGTGATTGGCATCGCGAGGAGAATGGGATGTCCCAACAAGAGCTGGACAGCACACGATTACTTTTGGGCCGTGACCGTCATGACCACGGGGACTGAGGAACTTCGGGTAGAACTGATGCGCAGAAGTTCGGCATGACAGTTCCTCATTTTGTCCGTCGTCGTGGCAGCGTCCGGGCTCATCTGTGTTGTTTATATACAATAGGTTACCCCTCTTGGTCAATTAATTTGTCCCTAGCGTCAACAGCAACCTCTCACTAGCTGTTGTTGGGCCGAGTATGGATCGTGTGCTATCAGTCTACGGTTCGAGTAGTAGGCAGGTGTGAAAGGAATCCAAGTCCCCCTGGAATCCAAGTCCGGTCTTATTGTTCAGCGAGGGATTAGAATATATGGCTAGAGAGACCATGACCATTCCAACGAACCTTACAATAGCGGGTTATTGTTTGGCGGATCTACATCCTAGGACGCTGATTCCTGTCACACCTGACGGACCAGGATTTTGTCGCCGACAGGTAGAAGACAAAATCCTGGCTGAATCTATCGCACCGAAACATCTACATCCCGTTGGGATGCCCAAACAAGCCAGCTTTCTCTGCTGTCGTCGGAGTCTTGAGGTTATTTTATACATGTAGTAGTTGGTCTTGACCGGCAGAATGCGTTGCTGATGCAGCGGCGTCTGGTTGAGGCTCTTTGAGCAGGTGATGCCGCTAACCTGTTACTGCTCTGATTACGCTTTACCGTTATCTACAGTGTGGTACCTGGTACCAGGAAATACACCCAGTCCCTCCCAATAGCAACCTCAACTCAAGGGTGTGTTACTCCGACGTGTCAGCCAAGTCTGATGGTCAAACTGATCGAAATTAACAAAATGCTGAGGAGAGCGTCCCATTTTACAGGGTGTGTCAGAAAAACCGCCCCCGACAGATGAACGATATCGCCCTGTTCAGGGACACTTTTCTGAAGCACTCTGAATAGAGTCTCGTACCTATATTACAACATCAAACCTATCTTTGACAGTATCTACTGTGTTTTTGCTACTATATGTGAGAAAGTCCAGAGATGATTTAATACATGAGAAATATCTTGATCTTTTCCATTTTCGAAAGCAGAGTTGGCGGCCTTTTCCGTATCCAGATTCTGCATCGTTGCAAAGGCGGAAGACTGCGCCGTTTGAGGCGGCGATTAGTGCTCAGTGTCGTGTGAGGCTTCGGCAGGACTTTTCCGTGTACGCAGACGACTGGAGTCAAATCTGATACCATGTGATAACATTGCAGTTAGTCAGTTTTCGCTAGTCCCCGAGGAACACGACAGCGCGAACGCCAATCCCATAGGCCCGCGAAGAGCGAGTGTACCGAACAAAACGAACGACGTTCGCGTTGGCATTTCGGGGCTTTGCGCGAACTTTCCTCGATCGCGTACACGGGGAAACGTCCTGCCGAAGGAACCCTCGGGAGCCGAGTCTGTTGTAGGGGAACACTGCCAGAGGGGGAGCAACTAATGTTTCAGATGGCTTTAAAACCTATCGGAACTCATCGAATGATTTTTATTCGTGGAAATTTTCTCGGAGGGTGTGTTTCTTGGTCCAGACGAGTTGATGTCTTTTCATGTTAGAAACACCTCATGACAGCTTGTCATTTCAATTTTGGCCAGAAAAGTCACTGGTGTGGTCCATTTTATTTTCTATTCCACTGAAGGTCGATTCCTTTCAATAGTTATTG
>NMRB01003307.1:37595-56972 GCA_002633025.1 Notospermus geniculatus | reverse complement strand
AAACGACGTTCAAACAGCTGCTTTCATTTCAATTTTTCAGTCTGGATTCCTCGGCCACACAACAGATGCCGCCCAGTATCGGTTGATGTCGGCGATTGGACCAGGGCGCACCCTCTCGATGCCCGAAAATACCTTTCTTCTTGCTGACAAAATCTACCCTGGGGAAAGGCCACTTTTGACGGCCTGGAAGGCCCATGAGCTTCGAGCCGGTCCGGAGAGAAACAGCAGATTATTTTTCAATTGTGAGCACACACATTATAGGGTTCATATCGAACATGTCGTCAGACTGATGAACACAGCATGAAGAATCAAAAATCCGCAAAGTGTATTATTGGAAATCCGCACTGTCCAACTTGGGATGATTGAAAATACGCAATGCGGATTTATGAATTTCCGTAAAACCCAAGCCTGGCCAGAAATGTGCTAATTACCCACGCAATCACTGAACCATAAACTATGGGTGGAAGGCTAATTAGGCTTGTTGTTAGTTGAACAATCCAAGGCCTTTATTCATGCTACAAATACATGTAGATCTACTCGGTCGCAAGGCAAAGCTCCTATCACAGTAACATTTATAATTTCTCAACCTGTACTACGACGACAAAGGGCAAAACTTCCCGAAAATCAAAGGAAAGCATCATGGGATCCTTTACCGGGTAGTGACTATATTAGTATATGTCGTGTGGGAGTTGCAGCGAACTCCATTCGACAGTTTGCGGGTGATATAACTCTGTCATGTCTGTATTCCTCTCAATATCACGTTCGCATGTGTGAATGTAATGCGTAATAAAGTGGGAATAAAAAGAGAAACAACGTACGTAAAATTACGAAATGATTATTTACTATGTACAGAGGACGTTATTAATTATTTACAGCTTTAATAAACACATGTATATACAACTATTTGAAACATCCGCCCATGATATTAAGCTGCAGTGAGTGAAACGGCATGCAAACATATGTATTTATACATGTACATTTATCATACGCAAGTGGCACGCGCTAATCCTATGTACAAACTATTTCATACTCATATCTAGGCGTAAATGAATAACATCACCAGTGAATCGGGGACTACAAATACCATTTTCGTTCTACTGGAATGGTGACAATCAATGAATCACTTCCTTCAGTTCGGTTCAAAGCGATGTACTGGCAATTGATCCGTTGAACTGGAATATATGAGGCCAATGTTGGTTGTTCGAATCTGTCCTTATAAAACACACCAACCGGTGGAAGATATCCTAACTCATATGGATAGACTTTATTCCATCTGACTGCTGCGAGGATGTGGGTTTTCGTTTCACCACCAACCGTAACCGAATGTTTAATGATTTGGTTAATCGTCCCCGGACGGAAAGACATATTGTCGGCACAGATGCCTGAACCGTCGAACCATGACGCCATTATTCGACTGTATCTTTGACGCCTTTTATCCACCTTAGATGCGAAAAGTTCACCAGCAATAACTATGTGTGGTATCTCAATTGCAAAGCGCTGAAGATCAGATATATCCACTGTGTGCTCTGGATACATAACTGCATACGTTGATTTGAGAAATGTGCGGTCGTCGCTATCCAAATACACCGTACGTGTTTTACCGCGAACGTCAATCGCGTCTAACTTTGCCCAGTGATGCGTACACCTGTCTACAGAGACTTTCGTCAGCGCGTAAAGTTCAACTGTTGCCTGCTTCAGTTCAAGTTTGGTACTTTCAGCCCATTGTTTGAAAAATACATTGTAGTCCTCCCATTCCTGTTTTAATCCGTGTCCAATACGATAAATGTGGTTTTCTAAGCACATGTTCCTCATCAAAGTTTCTTCAATGTCCCTTCCGTTAGAGTTGAAAGTTCCCAAAAATCCATTGTATCTCTCAAACGCGAAAAGCCAGAAAGTATACACAGGTCCTAAGTTATGGATTGATTCGGTCAGGTGACAGGCAAAATGCATGTTTGGCGTTACTCGGTCCGACCCATAGATAGTTGTAAACTCCTTCCCGAATTTTACGAACAGTGCATCGATTATCCTGAGTTGTGTTCTTGAGATCACCGGTTTCGTTATCATCCTGCAGGCCTTTACGAATGTGTGCCAGTTGCGAAGCTTCACTTCCGGTAGTATGCCGTTCAGCACGATGAGCGAATGACACAAAGTCCAATTTTTCCATTCGTCGGCGGTTAGTTTCATGCGAAGTGAGAGTCGTTTGGGTACGCTACCTATTCGTGTGGACCCGTCAAATTCGGCAAGCTTCTTGTCGATTTCACTGAGTTTTTCATCTGTGAGTGTCCCATCGCCTCGCCAAAGTGTGAAAAGGTGCTTGGCGACACCCAGAAACAAGCAGTGCATGGGATCAATCGCCGTCATTGTGATGCTGTCATAATATGGCAGTTCCATTAGAGGTGTGTACCTGAAAAGAGACACAAAAAATAACAATGATAAGTTAATGCATTAATCAAGAAATAACGTCTGATTGAGAAGTTTTTATGAGCCTAAAGTTTTCATAAACATTATTGATCTATTTGACATTGCACGTATTGTCTACTTACTCCTACATAGGAAAAAAGGAGCCACAATTCCCATTTTATGTTATAAAACAGTGTTATTTAGAGACATGGTTATTTGACGACAGAAAATGCTACAGCGCGAAACTGACCTGTAACCTGTCTCCGACTCCAGCTTCTTCTTTTCGTGTTCGGTTTTCGCCGTCCTGATTCTCGATACTGCTGCCTTGTGCCCAGCATACGTCCTTCGAGGCCAAAGATGTTTTTCGAAGCCGCCATAGTTTTTATCGCCGACCCCGCCTGTAAACTTGTGCTTGCATTTCGTGCAGCCGTATATGGCACTGTGACCAAGGAAGCCGGACAACTTTCGGGTAGCCGGAACGTCAGCAGACGTGCAGATGAGTGCAGCCTTGATGATTGCACCTTCAGGGTAGTCGCACGTGTTCATTTTTTTCCCGGGTTCCCAGAGTTCTTTAAGTTGCTGCACTATTGGTTGGATATATGTCGTGATACAAGGTGGTTCATGGTCGAAGTCGGGAATGATTGAAAGCACGATTACATTTTCACGTTTATGTCTGATTTCACGTGGAAGATTTAAATTTGCAAGGTAAATGATGCCGATCGAGTTTTTCCTGTTGTCGTATGGTTGAAACCAGTCTATATTTAGAATAAATCCAAAGGTTCGCGGTCCAGTTATCAGTTTCTTCCACACATCACCATCGTAAATGTCACTGAGCACGCCACTCACTTCAGATCTTTCCCGCCATTGTTCGCAAAGTTTCTCATATCCCGGCCGCTGCAGCTGTGTCTGTAGTTTTTCGGCAATGTTGCTGACACGATACTGGTACAGTGGAACCGGCTTTCCTCCTCGAACGTGCGATCCCGCCACAAGAGAATTCCCACATGTGCCTGTCCTTTTTCCACGTTTGTATGTTGGCTGAATACATTTCGTTACGTTCCTATCAGAAACATCAGTCATCGTGTACAAGTAGTGGCAACGTGAGCACGGTACGAAACGCTCGAAGTTTTCCAGTTTTCCATCCAGGTCGAGGAGGCGAGTCACAGCATAGATGGTGGTTGGGAAAACAGCCGCAAACTTTTCGGTATCGACAGATAGTATTCCGAAACCGACTTTAAGCATGTTGAGATGTTTTTCAAATGCATTATCCGATACGAATTCCATGACCTTCCATGCAAACATGAAGTAAACGAATGCAAAAAGCTTCCGATTGAGCTCACAGAGGACACTGCTTCGCCTTGGATCATCAATTTGTTGCACAAGCTCTGTAACGTGGTCAGCTTCCTGAAATGACGATAGACACCAAAATATAATCGAAATCTACTCGTTTTAAGTGAAATGGCTTTCTTGTAGACAATGCTTTTTTAATAGAACGAGTAATTAATATGATCGGTGATTCCCCTTTAATGGGGATTCCCAAAAACTCGGATGGTTAAGCTTTGCGAGGTGTTGTCTTGACAATGTGATCAAAACAACATCATTCAATTGTAACTTTTATAATCCCTGTGGTAAAGAGTAACGGAAGTAACAAGCCATTGTATTGCAACTGTCAGTTATTAACGGATATGCTTGTGTTCTGATCAAATTATGTTATCGGTGTGATGCGGGGGGGGGGGAGGTCAGACAACTTACCAAAGGTTCTTCAAATTCAGAGCCGTCTTCAGAAGTGGCTGCATCTTGCACGTGTGGAAAATTTCCTTCTGAAATTGTGAAAGAAAAACAATATTTACTTGAAGGATTACCATAGCCAGAAATAGTGTGCACAGTTATCACTGCGCATAATAATAATTGAAGTACTGAAAACTAAAACAACCTGTTCATTCAAAATGGCTTAACAATGCATTATTATTTGATTCCCGGGCATCTTTCCTGTATTTGGAGGCACTGCCACACTCTCGAAATACCTGGGTCGGAGCATAGACAAGCAGGTAAGTGGTAATTTACACTGCCTTTACAGAAAAATCTGGTTTTATGCATTACAGTTTTCTCTGTTGCGCACTAGTATTTCTCTGCTCTCAGGCCTGATATTCGGCAAATAAAATGCGCTGTTTGTGTTTCTACATGTATGCCCTCGGTCCTGATAGTTCGACAAATAATGCATCATAAGCTGGAGGGAACGTAGGCCTTGTGGGGTTGTGGGGACTTGTGAGGTTTTAGCATTCAGAGTGCTGCTGGAGGGAACGTAGGCCTTGTGGGGTTGTGGGGACTTGTGAGGTTTTAGCATTCAGAGTGCTTCAGTTGTCATAAGTTTCTATCGGTATTTTGTCAACTTTGTTGAGATCTGCTGAAAACTAGGTCTTGATTCTTTGAAATACGCATCAGGCAAGCACTTTGGGGACCATCACGAGGCTATGAGGCCTCTACCTGCACAGTCCTATCCTAGCACTTTGAAAATGTCATAAAATTCAATACTGTGAGGCTTTAAATTCTCACGTCATGTGAAATGAGATGAAAGGGCATTGCCTGAATTCATCTCATCTTCTCACTTTCGATGTGATGGTATAAGATTGTACTGTGTAGAGCTCTCTGTACAATTCCATGTCAGTCACCTACAAACTGTTATGATTCACATAATTACCGCATTCCTTCATGCGTGATTAAGGTGTTATTGTCAACTGTTTGTCACCTTTGCCAACTTTACAAGCTCAATTGAATGCCCACAACTGTGTACACATACAGTACCCAGCATGTACCGAGGTCATTTTAATGGAAAATATTGATAGATTAACAGGGACTGGACTAAAGTGGTACCGTAACCGAGGTTCCATTGTATTTACTCTACAGTATGTAGAAATGATGCAGTAATCATAAGTCGTGAAATGAGTCACTTTGCGCAGTTACAGAGTTTTTTGTGCTGAGCAGGTTCAAGAATTTACAATAAAATGACAGTGATAATAAAAGTAAAGCCGTAGGCCTAGATAGATCACTTGCGCAAACCAAGATCACCAACAGTGATAAAAAAAGTAAAGCCGTAGACCTATAGATCACTTGCGCAAACCAAGATCACCAATACCAAATTAAAACAAAACAAGCCTGGCGGGTTCACAAGTTGACTTCAGGGGTGGCACTCAGCCTCATTCCCCCAGGCTTCAGCAGCCGTGTATTGGCATATAAACACACATGATGGCGGATACACAACAACCAGTGATTAACAGTCCTATCCACAGGAGAAAGCAGCATAATAAGCGTAATATAAAAATGGTGCCCAGAGTGGTGGGCGGTAGAGCGAACTGTCAACCCTAGAAATTTTGTTCATTGGATTTAGAGTATTTTCAGTGAAACGAAAAGGAAAAAGAAAAACACGAGACAGGAAAAAACTGTTAGAAAATCCCCGCCTGGATTCGAACCCGGGACCTGCGGTTCAACAGGCAAACGTTAGCCGAATGAGCTATCGAGACAGCTGGCAGCATACTAGTATAGGCCGGTTACAAGTATGGTCAACCACTGTATTAAATGGAACTGGCGGTTCAAACGATAGAACCGCTTTACGAATACGACCCCATATGCCTACCACGCATTACATGCATGTTTCCAATGAATTCAGGGCAGATTTTGAATTAGGCCTAAAAATCGGAAACATTACCTTGTTCATCTGATTCCACCGCTATTCGTCTTCTCTTTGCCCGACTGCTGCAAAGCCTTTCGTGCGTGTCGAAAGAACACCGTTTTACGTATTGGTGACAAATCGAGCACTTCTTCCTTTTTGGTTGAGTCATGTTGGATCCAGAACTACATAGAGTACAATCCGTTGTGATAATGAGTAAGTCAAGAAATCACTGCCTTTTTAAAGTAAAAGAACGCTTGGGTTTAATTAGGGAAACTAGAAGCTTGACACCAGAATTATACTGTTAGTATAATTCCTCCAAGCTCATTGCCATCAAATGAAGAAAGACCAAAGGATCTATTTAATTACCCTGCTTGGTTGGCATTATGGATGACATCAGTTGAGGAACTCATTGCCTTGCCATCAACTGCATCTGATTAAACCGTTTTCTAATTAGCAAATACAGCCTTGGCATTCACTGTCTTTAATTATGGTTTAATTAGGGAAACTAGAAGCTTGACACAACAGTTTTGAGTTACTCATTGCTCAAAGGAATTATAGTGTCAGTATAATTAGCCAATACAGCCTTGGCATTCACTGTCTTTAATTAGGGTTTAATTAGGGAAACTAGAAGCTTGACACAACAGTTTTGAGTTACTCATTGCTCAAAGGAATTATAGTGTCAGTATAATTAGCCAATACAGCCTTGGTATTCTAATTAGCCATTCACTGTCTTTTAAAGTAAAAGAACGCTTGGGTTGAATTAGGGAAACTATAGTGTCAGTATAATTCCTCCAAGCTCATTGCCATCAAATGAAGAAAGACCAAAGGATCTATTTAATTACCCTGCTTGGTTGGCATAATGGATGACATCAGTTGAGGAACTCAATGCCTTGCCATCAACTGCATCTGATTAAACCATATTTTAATTAGCCAATATGTGTACAGCTTGGCATTCTTACATGTACTCGGCATGTATAAATGCTCTGTTTCTGGAAAACAATTCAGAACCCGTGATTTAGCCCACTTGCTGACATACTGACATTGCGACATGGCCGATTCAACAAGCTTCAACCTGTGCCTTGATGGAACAGATATGTCCGAGGATCCTTATTCATTTACGATGGCGAATGTAGGGTCCTTTGAAATTACAACGTCAACGCCACGCCCAGGCCGGTGAGTGATTTCTGAAATTACGTTCGCTTGTTTACAATAGGCAGTTTAAGATATCACACGCTAACGATAACACTTCCGTTAACAATATTTTTTGTAGACGAAATACCTGCAAGAAATAGCGTTAACGTAAACGTTATCATTTAGCGTGTGGTCTCTTAAACTCTGTATTACCGTATTCTGTCTCTTGGCTTTACGGTATCTTCACATTATCAGACTCGGATGATTTTCAATTTTCATATTTTGCAGGAAAGCATCACGCTTTGACGAAATGGAAAAACTGCGAAGAGAGAATGCCAGACTTAAAAAGGCATTGGAGCGAAGTAAGAAGAAGAAATTACCCAAGGCACCTAAAGAATGCAGGGTGAGTACGTTGCATACGTTCATCACGATTCGAAACAATCGCCGCACATGTAGCCTATGCTTCCATACAGTTATTTCCTACTGCCATTGGATTTATAAAATGGCATTCAAATAAATAAGATTTTTATTGTGAATAGCGATATTTTTACACCTTCGTTCGGTTAAGACATGTGTCATGTTGGGATCACATTCTGAGTTGATTCTATGTTTTACCTCGTTCTTTATTTCAGGCTGAAGTTCGTAACGTTTACAAGGAGCTAGTCGAACGTGAAGAGGCTGGATTTAATCTGCGAGTGAGGTGAGATATGTTTGCGTTTTTCCCACTCTCCCTGGGTCAAATCATAACTGATTATAAACACATGTAGACAAAAAAAATATGTGAAGTCGTTATTTTGTTTTCACTGAGTAGATGAGGTGGGTTCAAACCTGCCATATGCCTCGTTTAGGACCCTGCGAAAGAATGTTGGTAAAAGGGAATTGAGTGTCATTATTTACCGATGTTTTTTTCAGCCTGAATGACCCTGCCAATTTGAAGGTGACAGCGATGCTGAAGAAAGAGCTAAGTGGCTTATTTCAAGGAAAATGGACGGACGATGAGGTAGAAGGTGAGTATATCACTCATGTACACGTGCTTCGAATTTCATCATCATTTCCATGATATCTGAAAGCCTCTCACACAGGCTTTTGCGTTGTTTATGTCAGGGGAAAATCTATTTATACAGCTTCCATTTCGTTTCAGCGGCAGCTAATACATATTTTAAGACACTGAAAGATGCAGAAAAAAGAGACCCTAATAAACGGCAGTCGAGTGTAAGACGGAACAACAGGATCGTTCAGGTACGACAAACATCCACAATACATGTATACATGCATTGGCATTGCGTTTCTGCGGGATGCAGGGTTCTGCAGGGCATTAAAAACCATTAAATTTGGAAGTTGTCTTTTTAGGGCCCTACACAGCATTTAATACCACTGGAGGTGTTAAAGCTTAATTAGAGCGACACAATAGGAGTGGCAAATCTTTCTAAGACTAATTTGACAACCTGTTAGGCCAATTTGCCACACATGTACTGGCATTAATTAATTGTCCCAGCTAATTAAGAAATTCATTCATTGGCATTGGCAGGGTTTTGTACAATGAGGAGAGTGTGTGATCTGACATAGGCCTAAACATTCATTTGCTATGAACTGAAATCATCTAAAAAATGTCAGCGTCAATAATGCTTCTCCCCAAAAGAATTCGGCGCACGAGTTGGCCTAATTACTCTCAGGTAAAAATGTTTTCTAGTAATTCTCAGCAGATATTTAATTTTCTTCTTTGCTATGTTTACAGAAGTTGAATCGACGTCATGATAGGTTCATCGACTTGAAACCCAAAATGAATGCACTGGAGTCTGTTATGCTGGATGAGTTTTTTGACTTAACTAAACGGGAACAACTTGAATATATATCGAGCGAGGAAAGCGGAGACGAAATGACAGCGGTGCGTCAGGTCAAGGAACTGAACTGGGAAAGTCCGACTCTGAGGTGCCTGAAACGTAAGTTGGACGAGCCTGACGAGGAGCTGTGTCGTAAAGATCGGCGGAAGAGGAGACGGCATTCCTTGGAACGGTCGTGTGCGGTGAGCGATCGGGCTGTACCAACAGTTCCACTCGAGTGGGCAGTCCTCTAATGCCCCAATCACACTGAGCTAGTTTTCAGTTCTTGAAAATTTTGGCGAATGGGCTCAACTATGTGCAAACGGAGTGGACGTAGTCGTGACAACTTTTTACAGTCTTTTTACGAACTTAATGGACGGGAGGGGTGCTCCAGAACATCGAAGCATTATTTGGCCAAGGGTTACACGTTCTAGCCCATTTTACGGTTTTTAGGATGGGACAGGACGTTTTGAGAACTACTTCACCTTGATCTTCATTTCTAGTCCATATGCGCTATTTACACTACATGATTGTAGGCGTACTTCCATTTCACGGTGCATACCATACTATCTGCGATATTTCCTTTTATGTTTTCCCCTTGTTATATTCATTTGGTACTTCTTAATATGTTGTTATTCTTATCTTCCAATGTCGGTTTAATAGCTTTATCAGCTAATGTTGTACTTTTATCTAGTCCGACAATAAACAAATCTGAATTCTGTATTCTGTATTCTGTATGTTCTAAAGCTGTAAATATTATAGCTGTAATAATGTCCTCTGTAGGCTACATAGTAAATAATCATTTCATAATTTTACGTACGTTGCTTCTCTTTTTATTCCAACTTTTATTACGTATTACATTCCCACATGCGAACGTGATATTGAGAGGAATACAGAGTTATATCACTCACCAGTTTGCAGCCCAAGTTAGAGCCCAAACTGTCGAATGGAGTTTGCTGCAATTCCCACACGACATTTTACTAATATAGTCACTACCCGGTAAAGGAGCCCATGATGCTTTCCTTTGATTTTCGGGATGTTTTGCCCTTTGTCGTCGTAGAACAGTTTGAGAAATTGTAAATGTTACTGTGATAGGAGCTTTGCCTTGAGACCGAGTAGATCTACATGTATTTGTAGCATGAATAAAGGCCTTGGATTGTAATTCAACTAACAACATGCCTAATTAGCCTTCCACCCATAGTTTATGGTTCAGTGATTGCGTGGGTAATTAGCACATTTCTGGCCAGGCTTGGGTTTTACGGAAATTCATAAATCCGCATTGCGTATTTTCAATCATCCGAAGTTTGGTAGTGCGGATTTCCAATAATACACTTTGCGGATTTTTGGTTTTTCATGCTGTGGAAACAATATAGGATACTCCAAGAGAGGTGGCGCCACCCAAGGGAACTTATCACAAAAACTGTGGACTTGTGCGCTTGCCTTGCAAACCGACATGTTATCCTTTTCAATCGCTTGAGATAGGGAGTTAAACACATCTTTGAGTAATAACACATCTTTGAGTAATAACTTCAAGTTCAGATGAAAAAGTCAGAAGTGGTCTTTCTCCAGTGTATAGATCTTGTCCGCAAGAAGATAATGTATAAAAAGTCAATTCACAGAATATTTGCAAATTTTCGACCCCAACCGGGGTCTTCAGGCTGGCACTTTTCCACACTAGATTTCAGAAGAGACTCAAGAAGATAGGTGTTTAAAAAGATGAATAAAATTGTGTTAGTCTGATATACAGCCTTCAAGATTTCGTCCCACTTTAAAAAGGTGTTCCAGAAAATTGCTCCAACTACAGAGTTTTCAAGAAAATGGGGCAGTCGCGAAACTTGGGGTGCGTGAAGGGAGATGGGGTACAAAAATGTCAAATTTCCCTCGTTCATTATTTCGTGGCACTTTTATACAGGGGGTCCCAGAAAAATTGCCCCGACTACAGGGTGGTCCAGAAAATGTGTCCAGAGTACAATAGAACTTCTATGGCTCACGGGTTGTACTCCAGATACATTTCCTGAGTCATCCTGTAGTTAGAACGTGACGAAAAGTAGACATATTGTGATCTGCAACATGTATTAATGAGCAAACAAAACGATACAGTCAAGCAATGAAACAAAAATATGGCATCGCAAATACGCGGAAAAAGTACAGGCAGTGTCCTCGGTGAATAAAACCTACTGCTGTCCTTCGATCTGTCGCACAATATCACGGTGTCTCTCCAGCACTTCCCTATGCATTTCAAGCAAGTTTGTATATTCCTCCTGGTTCCTCCTTTCCCAGAGCGGTCGTCTACCCCGGTTCTCCACTGGATTTCGTTGTTCTTCAGCCTCTAATTCTGGCTCCAGTGCGGCTGCGGCCTCCATTCGAACAGGTTCAGGTTCAGGTTCAGGCTCGTCCTCTCGTGGTGCTGGCTCATCTTGTTCTTGGGCTGGAAGCTGGAAAAGGATGTCCAGCGGATCAGGTGGTGGAATATACCGTACTCTATTCGGATTGTCTTCCTGCGGTTGGGGAACTTCCCTGCGTTCGCCCGCGGCCTGTTCTGGCTGATTTTGGGGCTCTGGAAGGGGAATGTCTTGCATTCCACGCTGGGCCTGCTGCTGCTGCTCATCTTGTTGTCCAGGCTGTGCTCTCCATCGCGCCACAGGGTTTCCCGCAAGCCTCATTTCGTTCTGTCTGACAACAACAGCGCTGGAAATAACCAAGATAGAATAAATACTTGTACATATATTACAAAATAAGTCCCCCCCCCCATCGAAACGGTTACATCGGGCTGCTTCTAAACTTTGTTTCATATCTTTTTTATCTTCTCATGAGTTATCTACTTCTTGGTCACGACAAAACATGCGCCTGACCGATTGGCGGTCTGTATTGCCAAAAAAGCCTACCTAGAGCATTTGTGGTTTAGATTAGGGTTGTAAAGGGTGGGCCAGAAAATATGTCCAGAGAACAATGGAACTTCTTGTTGTTTCGACACATTTTCTGGGCCTCCCTGCATTTCAAGGGTTGAACGAGTTCGGAATTGCCAACGAGATATGAAACGGAAGTTCACCTACCCGAAAGACAGTTATATATCATGATTTCAACATGAATGTACTTACTCTGCAATTTCTCTGCTCACCGTATCCCTAATGCGTCTTCGAAGTTGATGGTCCCGTCTTGTACGATAAAGCACCCTTGTCTCCGCATTCACACGGTGCAAGTTTTCTTGAGTATATTGAAGCAAGCGAGGGTAGTTGTCTCTAAACCTCTGATAGCCCTCTCTCATAATCGTCAATTCTTCTTGGGATACTGGAACTCTTCGTGCCATGGTCGTCGTTGAGAAATAGGCCTACACACCTGAATGTCTGAGTTTATATAGAAACCCTTTACGTAACCCCCATCATCCAAGAGACAGTAAAGTCAAACTAGCGGTCACAACCCAAAATTTCTCCAACTTTTTGACAGTATGCCCTGTAGGCCTATTCATTGAACATCTTTTTTTCACCACACCTTGACAAACATCAGAAAAGTTATCAGTGTACATCGGCCTTTGTGTGCTCATTGTCAAGCCGGTAGGCCTATTCAAGTTTTGGAATGCGCGTAGGATATTGAGAGTTACGTGGCCTACTGTTAACATGAATGACACGGGGGTGGAGATTACATGCCAGCAGACGGCTGACAGCNTTTAATTTGAGGGGTGATCTAAGTGAAACAGGCTTGAAACGGTTGTTGTACTCGAAAGTTTGTTTAAATGGATTTTTGGGTCCCCTTTTGAGACCCTCAGGGACCAAAGCCCAGGATTGTGCAACTTAAGACGCCCCTTTCTTTCATTGGTAGGGGATTTACAATAGAATTACACACTCAAACCTTTCGTACTCAATAGTGTAAATAAAGTCCACCTGGCTCTCTAACTAATACCTCCAAAACGACAACCCGAACGTCTATATGTTGGTTCGTGTAATGTCTTAATGGGTCGAGCGATGGGATAGGGTTATTTGGCACAGCAATATTATATTGCTGTGCCAAATAACCCTAGTGCTGCTTACCCTTAAAAACAATTCTGGGTATTCTTCCACATAAGTTTGGGCATTTTGCCAAACTTTTGGGTACAATATGTGAATTGACTGAGTGTGGATATTTTGCCAATGTTTTGGGTACAATATGTTAATGGACTGAATTTTTTGGGTATTTTCCACATTTTTTGAGTAGGCTACAATTATATACCAGCATAACATGCGGGTAGTTCATACAATTCTGTTCTGAAAGGCCGAATATATGTAGGCCTACCGTTCCAGACACTGTCGTTGTAATCAAACATCTCACAATCACTGTCATAATCAGAGAGAGTGTCAACACGCTGCTTGAGCGCGGCCATTTTGACAACCCTAAATGGTGGTCATATAGCGCAGCATACCGGTAGCATAGCGTATAGCGACCACTAGACAAGAGGTTGGTATATGATGTGAAGTGGCGGCTCAGTGGGAGCTAGACATGCTAGAGACCGACGGAAACAACTTGTGAACTTCGTCAGGTTTATTCCTTACATATCCTACTTTCAAACGTAGAACGGTTACTTTTAAACGTATTTCATGATGTTTCTGCGTGCAACCGATCAAAAACGTACGATGCGGAGGTTCAAACGTACAACGTATAATTGGCCATAATTTTCGTACAACGTACGGTGGAAACGTACAAGTACGCTAGTGGCTCAGAGTCACTCTGAGCCAATTCGGCTACGACCTGTGCCAAATACCTCTGAGCATCACTTGTCTGCATGCAACAACCTTAAAGTTTGCGCGCAGTACCGGTCGCAAATTGGATGGCTCAGTACGTTAAAAAGGACCGGCATATACGCCAAATGTAATATACTTTCGGAAAGAAAAAGATAGACGACTTGTGTCAATAGAACATTGGGGGGAAAATACCGAAGTCTGTAACCTCGGGGAGTCAATTTGCCGATTGTTTTTTCCCACTACCTTCCGCGAACGTTTTTCCAATGGTTCAGACTGTTCAAATCTATCAATAATAGATATGTTATACTTCTAGTGATTCTTAACATCATGGAAATACCGGATTGTTCCCCCAATACCGCTCAGTGTACAATGTGTATTCAATGTGGTCAACTTGTGTGTTACTCTGAGCGGTATTGGGGGAACAATCCGGTATTCATAACATGGTATTTTTAGGTATGTACGTACTACAGCCTATTTGAAATGGATTACAGATATTTTTCCATTTCCTTCCGACGTTTGTAAATGACGCAACAACAATGCCAAAACGCAATAATGGACGTACTTTACACGACACTGAGACGTCATCCTCAATACCATGACGTCATGGTGCCCGAATATTAGGTTGATTGGATGTATAACAACAACGCAATACGCGATACACTAGACGGTTTGTTTTACGCGTAAAACGCAAAACGTCCAAGTGTCGAATATGACTGTACATCTGAGCAATATTCGTCTGTGTGCGACTAGCTTTAGCGTAGGTGGCTTTGCGAAAACTCAATAGATAATGGGTCATATGAATAAAAACTAGCATTTGCTTTAACTACCGATTTTTAAGCATTTACTTGTACCTGTATGAATAAAACTGTAGGAAATGCTAGGAAAATTTAGGTTTTCCTTCATATAAAGCAAATGCTTTTTAGCATCTTGTGTTTGCTTCGAAATTTAGTAAATCCTTTTGTCCGTATGAATAAAGTAGAGCATATGCTTTTTACTAGGTAGGAAATCCTTCGAATTTTCAAGGTTGCCCCAGACGTGGCTTGGAAATGTAAGCAAATGGTCTATATCAACGACAACAGCCTCTGTTCCCACTTCTTCCGACTGATTGGTCAATTTCCTGTTCTTAGCACATCTGCCTTACCCTTTGCCTTATTTTTCTCCGAGTTTATCACACGGAATTTTAAATTCGGCGAAAATATCTAACTCCGCGAAAAAAACTTTAATTTCCTCGTCCCAAAATTCTGGGGAAATAACTTTATGTTGCAGAAAAAACGTTTATTAATCAGAAAAAAACTATCTACAAATTTTGCAAAAAAACTTTATTTCCGCGGACATCTTTCAGCCAGCAGTCGATCAAATGTGAGAATCCCATTTCGTGCACACGATACGCAAAAAGGGTCCTCAGCGCAGTCAAAACATAACCCGCTTGACCCCACCGAACAATGCCAAAACCACACGATGAAATAGACCACCACCAGGTTCACAACGCAGGCCATTCATAGGAAAAACGACATCGGGACGTGACCTTCAAGTACTTCCTTGAAACTTCCCAGGAAAGCATTGGCAGTAAAATGTCCACTTTATTCATACGAAAACAAGCACAATCTTTTCCTTTCAGCAAATGCTGCTCCTGCTTGAAGTATTTGCTTGCAAGCAAATGCTAATTTTTATTCATATGACCCATTATCTGGCCAGGGACGGAGAGCTCACTATGATATGCGAATGAAATCATGGTTTTACCTACCTGTGCAGTTGGTCCAAAGTTACAGTAGTCAAAAAGATGTCTGCTGTTTAAAGTCAGTACGACTTCTGATAACTTGCTCCTACACTAGTATAATAAGCGAAACCGGCCGGCGCATGACAATCAATTAAGTAATTATTATATCATTTCAAGTGTTTTTCAAAATTCGACCACCTGCCGCGACAGTCTGGTCAATATGAATAATTGGCAAATGGAACTGAAATACCATAAGGGTTTCTGCCATTATGCTGCCTGTGAAATAAACATGATGTAAAGGCAGTTCTAGTGAGAGAGTAGGTATTTCACAATGCTCTATCGCTATACTAACTAAGTAGGTACAGAATGGAAAACGTTCCTTTTTACTGAACATTTAGTGAGGTTGAGAGCAGCGACTTATCACGGATCCTTTTACGGGCTAGGCCCACTCACCAAATTTTCCAAGCCCACTTTTCTGAAATGTCAAATATCTTTAAAACACTACAGTCTTTTTACTTTGCATCTACACCTAAATTATCAGACGGACATTGCAACAACTAAAACGACAAATTAGTTTGTGGTCGATCCACTCATTAGCTGAAATAAAGGGTACAGCTTCCGGTACATAATGCCGCCTTATTACAAAGAATCAAGAGAATATCTTCTGTATACCAGTAACTTTGGTTTGTATCTACACGTTAATGAAGTCAGAATTCCAAAATTCGTTTTCATTGTTGAGAAAATCTGATTTTTGTGAAAATTTTCTCAAGCTATGCCCTTTATTGGAGGTTTGACCATTCCAGACATGAGCAATAACAACAATTGACTGAGTATGGTAACTCAATGGGCTTGTATTGTGGAGCCAAGCAGTCCTGGAATTCTATTCAAATGTCAGGTATGCGAGGGAGGCTTACATCATAATGCTACTGTACATTCTGAATAGAAGTGGGCCTACCAGTATGCAGTGCATTGAGTTCAGAGGGTTTAGTCTAGAAACCCTTTGCTTTGGACTGACATTCAAGCTGAAAATTATATGCAGAAAAATAAGCATTTTCATCATTTTTCAAAACAAATTTTGAAATTCTAACAACTTCATCAACGTGTAGATACAAACCTCAGGTTACAAGTACGCAGGAAACAAACTCTTTATTTTTTTGTGATAAAGCCACATTATGTACCGAAAGGTGCAGCATTGTTTTAGCTAATTAGGGCATCAGCTGGTGACAAACTCCACGATTTGTTTTTCCACTGTCCATCTGGTACATTTGGTGCAGCTGTAGTTCAAAATGGCCAGGGCATTTCAAAGATATTTGACACTGTTAGAAAACAGGACTCTGAAGATTTGGTGAGTGGACCTAGCCCTTACGTATACGGATCGAAATGTACACAGAAGTTGTCCTCGTTGTATAGAATTCTATCCGTAGGCCTATAGGTATAACGATCCGTGATAAGTCGCTGATCTCAACATCTCTATAACATTGCAGGCCTCATCTTGCATGTATCATCTCAAACTGTAATACTTAGGACTTAAACTGATAGTTTGTTACACATGTACATTGTGTATTTCCTTCGAACATCAAAGCTGCCAGTGTCTGTGTAGGTTTTTTACCGCTGCCTGCAATGTGTTTTCTTACCCTTCTATCGGCAAATGAAGACGTAAAAAAATACAAGTAAAGATTTTATTAGTCCTGATCGCTGAGTTGATATGTATTATTATTATTATTATTTACTTTATTTTATTATTATTATTTATTACTATAAATTATTTTAAAGTGCTAAATAATGATGTACATTTACAAAGCACCGCACAAGAAGTAGAGAAGGCATTAAAAATCGACAAATAATAATATAAGCAATAGTAGTAGGAATGGTAATAATAATAATAATATAATAAAATAGTATCAATGAATAGCATCAATATCCAATCGTTGCTGTCTACACCTGCAACTTTTCGAAAATATTCGTAAAAACATTTAGTTGCAACAAATCTGCAACACCATTGTTTTGAGATTGTTCAGCAGTGTGTAGATAGTTGCAACAATTCAAAACATGTTCCGAAAATGTTTTCGAAATGTTGCATAAGAATTCGCATGACATCTCTTCTGCAACATCCCTAAAACTTTTTCAAGCGTCTTTTGAATTGTTGCAAGTCTTGTCCACAATGTGCAACAATCTCAAAACAAAGGTGTGGTTGATTTGTTGCAACTAAGTGTTTATACCAATGTTTTGGAAGCGTTGCAGATGTAGACGGGGCTTAAAAGACGTTGGGTGGCGCTGCAGTCGTCCGGTGATCTCAAGTCGTTGCGAAGAATCGTTGATGCTATTTTATCGTTCAAACATTAGCCTACAGGAGATATCCATCTTGGCGAATTTGGCGATTTTCGACTTTTACTTTTCAAATTAATTTTATTACATTCGGCAGCAGTTAAACATCTATTTATCACTTCCGGCGTTGAACATTATCACGTTTGGTGATAGCAGAGGTTCGATGGTGCCTGTANTAACGCAACACACGGTACGCCGTACCGCCTAGCCTTGTGGGATTGGAGAGTGGCAGAAGCGAGACGTTCTGACTGGTAAGTGAGACCTACACTCTAAAAACTCAAGTGTTGATCAACACTTCAAAGAGGCTTGAGAGTGACAACATTATAAAGTGTTGTATCCAACATTTAAAGTGTTAGATCCAACACTTTAAGTGCTGGATCCAACACTTTCAAATGTTATCACTCTTAAGCCCAACATTTGAAAGTGTTGGATCCAGCAATTAAAGAGTTGAATGTAACACTTAAAGGGCCGTATGCGCCAAACGAAGATCATCTTGAACTCAGTTTGAGCCACAACTTTTCCATTGTCACATCATGCCCTGGCAAACCTGAACAATAGAAAAGTAGTGGCTCAACCTGAGTTCAAGATAATCTTCGTTTGGTGCATACGGCCCTAAATGTTAAATGTAACACTTTAAATGTTGGATACAACACTTTTATAATGTTGTCACTCTCAAGCCTCTTTGATGTGTTGAATTCAACACTTGAGTTTTTAGAGTGTACAGAGCATGCGCATTGGTACTCGCACATCTCTTCCGCAAACCGGCGAGTTCACTTCAGACTTTTAAAGCGGAAATAAATAAATAAATAAAGCACATCTGTGCGGGTATTTTTTGTTTTATGGTAAGTAACACTGTTGGTGTCAAATTCCATAAGATGTCATTAGTCAACCATAGAAAGTGATGTTTGTTCGTATATTCAGCGTGATTTTTTTGGTGAATCCGCCGTCGTTGCCGTGTGTGTCTGCTCACTGCACTCATGCACTGCAGTGCATGCACGCTGTGATGCTTGTCATTAGGCCCTATGGTCATGCTGTGTCTGTCACTGTCACTGTCACCGGTCACTGTGCCTGTGACTGTGGTCTGTGTGCATGGTAGGCCCCTATCATCGCCGCCCATCACCATCATCACTGTAGCTAGGCCTTTAGGGTAGCCTAGTGTCATACTGAGTCTGAGACTAGACAGACTATACACAGTCACAGAACATAGAAGAGCTGTGTCTGTGCATGATGTACACTGCTATGCTATCAATGCATCACTGTGGTCTTTTTCTGGTGTCAACAACCAAGTCATATGCTAAATTACTGGATGCTTATTACCTCGTACTCAAAACCATCTTCCTTTTCTCGTTACAGGATGCAAATAACCAAAGTTTCCTAAAACAAATGCACCAAAAGATCCATCTTGATATTAACTTCCTAGGACTTGATGCTGTCAGAAAGTAATTTGCGAAAGAAGCAAGACATGAGAGACTGTCACAATCATACCATAATCACAGCTTCATGCAAGAAGATTTCTGTAATACGGTATTTCAAATCACAGAACACAATGAAAGGTGTCAATGACAATGAATGTGATTTGTGATAGCTACTGGTACCATGTCATATGTA
>NMRB01003307.1:7111-19226 GCA_002633025.1 Notospermus geniculatus | reverse complement strand
TCATGAATGATGATTAGATGCGGCTTACTCCACAGTTGGCAGCTTTGTTGTATAACATCATATCAAACTTATGGGAAGCTTACACACCCTTAAAGCGAAGTGATAGCGGATTTTATCTTACATTTGGCTGGTGTTTGTAAACACAAAACCTGGGTTCAGATTTGCTCTAACACGATGTTTCCGCAGAACGACATAAGGACGTGGACTATATTTCGATAATCTGATAAGATTAGACTTTTCAAGTTTTTTTCACTGGCATATGGAAATTTGTGTTTTCTAGCACTTTTGTACCTGCATGCATGAGAGTTTTTGATACTCGTATCAGATGAAATGAAGGCTCAACACCCCTAGAGGGAATACATGTATACATCATGTATATGTGAGTAATTTTTCACACCCCTAGAGGGAATACATGTATACATGTATATGTGAGTAATTTTTCACATAACATCATTAATCTGCCTTGCCAAGGGCAAATTTGAAAACCTTGAAAATTCAATTATCCCATCCAGTTATCAAAATCTAAATATTTTGATATGGCATGAAATCAGTATATGCGACTTAAGAAAAAACATTTTAGACCCGCTTTGGGAGAGTTGATGTGAAGTTTTAGGGTAGGTGGATGTTATAGTTTAACAGGTTAATCATTGCTGTTTTAAGAAAGAAGGTACCGAGCTCCGAAAGTCAATTGAGCAGAAATTTATTGCGAACCGGAAGAAATAGTTTAAGGGACCGACAGAGTAATGGCGGATTTAAAATCCCCTCACCAAATGTAGGAAAAGGTTGGGGTATTTAGAAGCTTCGGGGGTGCGCATGAAAAGTGTGAAAAACGGATGCCCTTACCTTTAGAAATTAGATGAGTTGAAACAGTTCAATTGAAGGTAGAATCAGTCTTTTTCGTCTTCCTCAGCAAGGTAGGTTTAGATTGCCAATCAGAGATTCGGGCTATTTATACTGTTTTGATGGCAGCTTTTCAAGTCGACGTGCAACTTGACGCCAGCTTGTAAATCGCCAGATGTTTCGTCAGTTGACTGACGTGTCCGACCAACTCGACGCCAGCCTGTAACTCGCCTGGGTTTTTTTGCCTGTTGATTCGTAAATTTGCATAAGTGGAGACAAATCTGCTACAGAAGACCAGCGTACATTTTCCGCGTACACAGCCAGATTTCTCTCACCATGTCAAAATGATACCAGCTGGTGGCGCTCTCTGCGAGTCATGAATATCTCAGCAACCACTCAAGATATTTTGATGAAACAAAGCTCAAAATCATTACAAACTTCCACTCTAATCAACACTGTAACAAAAGTCACAAAAAAATTCCATAATAAAAATGTAGATTTTTAGTGCTTTTTCTAATGAGCTACATAATTACGATATTTCCAAATTTCCAAAATTTTGATGCAGATATATGACCAACAAGATGTATTTTCATGTGGAAAACCGTGTTAAAATTGGCCCTGCCAGTAGTATTTGAAATACTCAAAGTTTTAGGTGGGGATAAACTTATGTCCATGCCGGACTGTACATCCTTGTAAGAAAGTAGAGGACATCAAATATCTCGAAAACCGTTAGAGCAGTGGCGGATCCAGGAGTTGCCGAACGGGGGGGGGGCGTGGAATGGACACCCCCATTCCCTGAGCCCCGAGGCGCGAAGCGCCGAAAATTTGGGGGTAAAAGTGCCGGAAACGCGATTTCCTGGCACCTGGGCAGGCCAAATTGAACTTTCTTTTTACTGAAAATCAGGGGTCTGATTATATGCCTTACAAAATTTTTGCTTCTCGGCGGCTGAACGGGGGGCGTGCGCCGGGCACGCCCCCCTTGGATCCGCCACTGTTAGAGCTANATTTAGTGAAGTTACACGCGTCTAAGTCTTAAACACCCTTTATGAATACGGCCCAAAAATCAGTTTTAATGAATTAAGAAAAAAAAAGACATTTAATAAAATCACTTTTTTCATAATATTTGAAAAATCTTCCAATTTTCAATTTTCCTTCACTATTTCAACTTGTCTGACTGACCAACATCTGCAACTTTTCCATCTCAAGAGAAAATGCCTCTTATGGCATTCTGTAGCAGAAAAAATCCCACTCATACACAGTCAAGTAGACAATACTTCTCAGACAGTCCCTCTTTACAGATTTTATAGTCTGAAGTCTTCGAAAAAAGATTTCTCCTCATGAATTTGTAATCTAGATACCCTCGACATAAATGTGTACACCAAATTTTTAGCAAGACCATGTTACCGTGGAACATTTCGACACCACCTTTGTTATTTGTAGCTCGAGTACAGCCAGATAAGAACAATCCCATGCTCCATCTTCTATTTCACTCTAGCCGTGGTTACACCTATCCAAAATCCCCGTGCTTTTTGAGACACGGGGTTTTGCCGAACCAGAAAAAACATGGCGTTGACACGGCGAGCGGTTACACTACTAAAAATGCGATTGGTAATATGTTCCGTATCCCGGCGATAGGGGCACTGCATGTAGGCAACTCTCCGTCATCGAGAGGCTACTGGAGGTGTGAAATATCCTATACGCATGCGCATGACTCATCGATTTGCATCGCCGTCTGTCGCCGGGTGCTTGGAACTACAAATAAACACGGGGATTTCGCGGTTACACTACATAAAATCCCCGTGTCTAAATAGCCCCGGCGTTGCCCCTTCGAGCTCGCTGGGGCTAATAAGCACGGGGATTTCAGACACGGGTCTATTTTAGACTCGGCGATTTATCATCCTCCCACAGCAGGGGTTTTTACCTCGCTCCTCTTCATCCGCTCACACAAACCCCTGCCGACATTCGCCGGAATCCGTGGAGTATCAAAGCCATTCCAGTAAATGTTCATCCCCACCATCTCATCCCAAGAAGGCCGGTGATTGATACACATGAACTACGCAGGTTTGAACAAAGCTCACTCAGCAGGTCAACATGAAATGAATCCAGCGGCCTATCTGTTTGGCGACGTGTGGCCTGAGAATGATATGCATTCTGTGCGATGAATGTAGGATAGGCTGAACTCAACTTAAGTTGAATCCAGCGGTGTAAATAGGTTAATGATCGGCCTGGGTCAGCAGAAACCAATGTCAGCTGCTTGGCTGTGAATATTACAAGGGCCGTTATACATGTATACGTGTAACTGATCTCTAGTTAGGGTGAGGTGGGGAAGTCGGGCAGAGGGACATTTTTCACCAGCCGTACGGGCGCCGCGGTGCTGAGCTGGCTGCTCCCAATTCTCCCGGCGTTTTCATCTGACCGGTAGGCCGTAGAAAGCCCGTAGAAGGCCGTGCGGGCTCCTGCCGGTGACAGGGCGGGCTCCGCACGATTTTTTCTGCCAATTACCGTGAAAAAAGATTGACGGGCCCCTTGCGGTGCTCAACGGTGCCGCACGGCACCCGGCCGGGCGCCATGAGGACCCCGGCCGGGCCCCAGCCGCGGGCGCCTTGCGGTGCATCTGTTCATCGGACGGAGCCCGGAACCTTACCGCACGGCATCCGGCCGGCACCTTTACGGTTTGTTGACGGGCGTCTTGCGATTACTCTCCACCAATTTTTACCGGGCACCGCCGGGCGCCGTAGAATATGTGACCACACACACCGTAGAGATGAAAATCGTAATGGACCCGTACGGTCTCTGAAATCCACGGCAAGCCGCCGGGTGGGGAAAATCGTACGGGGCCCGGTGGATATGTGACAGGCTTAAGGGTGAAATTTGGATGAAATTTGTTGTCTTATCGCATTTTCATAATCGCATATCCCAACCTCCGCAAAGACCGGCGATTTGCGCCTCTAGAATGAACAATATGTAACTTTGTTATCACCGTGGAGTTGAAAGATCTAATGAGCATGCGCATTGTTGCCTACACAGGCAATTTTTTCAGGATGGGATTGATATATAAATTCTATATAAATTTTATAAAAGCAATTTTGAAGGGGTCAGAGCCAGAACAACCTGTGTGCCACTTCGGTTATTTTGGAACTGATATATTAAAATGAAGCTTGAAAAGAGCTCTATTCAACAAGCACAGCTTGTAGAAGTACTGCCCCCTTTTGGGTGAAATCGGAGTCAAAAAAAGGCTGAGAGCCAGAACCTATGTGCGTCCCGATAGTCTGTTGTGTTTTGCATGCTCCCTAGAAACTATAAACGGTAACTAAGAGTGATTTGAAGAAGCAAAATTGTTTCTTGTTCTTATCAAATCAGCATAACATGCCTATATCTTAGCATTTGGCTAAAATTCATCAAAAATATTTTTTTTAGAACCAGAACGACCTATGTGCAAAAAAGTGTTTTTAGCTTCTCCTGTAAAATTTAAAAAATGCACTTGTTGTTCTGGCTCTGAACCCTTCTAGTATTTATATAAAATTAATATAATATAAAATAGTATGGGGTATATACATGTAGATAATGGGTCATATGCATAACGACTAGCAAATGCTTTTAGGCCTACTTGAATTTTACAATACAAATGCACTAGGCAATGCTGTACAAATCTGAAGTCACAATTTACTAGTCTTTATTCATATGGCCCATTATATACATGTAGAATCCACATGAAGTTTATGGGCCGTATTTAAAAAGCGTGTTTAGCCTAATCAGCGTACAAATTCTGCATTACCCAGGATAAAGGCCTAGAAAACTATTGTTCTGCCTTCTGTATGCTGCCTGATCTCTGGCATTTCCCCACAAGATGATCCACACGCGTGTTTTGCTTAAAATTCATGAAGAGGTACATGTATGCTCTCTCTTCTCTGAAATTGATTGCACTTGAGTAAGAAATGAATTTCATCCCCTTTCTGATTGTCGTTGCAGAAATTGCCGAATCTTTCATCCCTTGGGATGACGGGCTTCGTGGGATGACCTTTTTCAATCTCAAAGCAATGGTTGCTTATTACGAATCAACAGGCAAAAAAACTCTGGCGATTAAGACTACAAGCTGGCGTCGAGTTGGACGGACACGTCAGTCAACTGACGAAACATCTGGCGATTTACAAGCTGGCGTCAAGTTGCACGTCGACTTTTGGAAATAGATCTACCCTGCTGCTCGAAGAGAGTACGTCAGAAGCAGCTAATGAAGACAATTCCTGTTGATACAACTACTTAAGTCAGTTAGAAGGAGGTTGAAGCTACACATAACAGCTAGGCCTAATTGAAGTCGGTTAGTCAGACAAAACATACAGTCGGCTGCTTTGTTGTTAAACATGACATCGACCTTGGTGAAAATTTTACGCTGTTTTGAAGTAATGTTTTTAATTATTAGAAAAGGTCCAAAAATCAAAACCATCACAAGGTAATACCTATTTTTGAAATCGTTTGAGACCAACTTGAAGTTCAATTCTGAGCAACTTGAAGTTCAATTCTGAGACTTTCTGTGAAAAAAATATACTTATTTCATGCTATATCAAAATATCAAAATACATGTATAGAGATTTTGATAATTGGATTGGATAATTCTATTTTCAAGGATTTCAAGTTCATGGAACACTGGGCAGATTAATGATGTTATGTGAAAAATTACACAACCTTATATTTCCTCTGGTGGTGTTGAGCCTTCATTTCATCTGCAGTATCATAAAATTTATTTATTTATTTATTTTATTTAATAAGTGAAGCAAAAACTGCCATCTTGCAGGTTAAAAAAACGCTAGAAAACACACAAATTTCCATATGCCATTGAAAAAATCTTGAAAAGTCCAATCTTATCAGATTATGAAAAGTTTGATATTTTGATAGAGGCCTACCATGAAAACAGAACGAAATATTCAAAATGAAATGGCCAGGGCCATTGTGCTCACCTCTGTGATAAGTCTCCATGGTTAAGTGTGAAACTGTGACTCTCATGGTCAATGTTGAGGATNTGACAACGTTAAAACATCCTACCTACTCCTATTTATAAAATGTGGGTCAAAGTCCATTTTTCAAGATGGCTTCCTGGCGGCCATATTTGAAGTCCGATCGGGTTGAAATTTGGTGCATTTGTGCAGGGTGCCTAGATATATCTTCACACCAAATCACAACACTCTATGTCAAATAGCCATGAAATGTGCCACCAAAGAGTGAATTTTGAACTTTGACCTCTGTGACCTTGAAAAGTAGGTCAAATCAAAAACCCGGGATTTATGTGATGTAGTCTCATCAGAAGAACCCACCATAAAAGTTTCGTGGTTCTTGCTCGCAGCGTTCAGGAGATATGGTCAAAAGAAGGTTTTCACAAAGCGCCCCCTACAGGCCAGAGCGTACAAACAGCAGTGCTAAGTTTCGGTCCAGAGATAGTTTTTACCATATGGTACTTGTACACCAAATTTCAAGTTTGTAGCCCAAGCGGTTTAGAAACGTGCCACCCCTGTTAACGACGACGGACGACAGACGACGCCGGACGACACCGGACGACGACGGACGACGGACGACACACCATGGGAGAAGCTCACCTCACAGAGGTGAGCTAAAAACGTTTTCATAGAAAGCCTTAGAACAACCCACGGTTCATCATGTAGGCCTCAATTGAGTCCAAAAATAATACCTCATGAAGGTTTTGACTTGAAATTTTTCCAAAATCAAAAAGATTAGTTAGAGGATGCGTAAACTTCCCATAAGTTTGATATGATATTATACAACAAAGCTGCCAACTGTGGAGTAAGCCGCATCTCATCACCATCAGTGAGACCAGTGAAAATGGGTTATCTGAATAAACACTAGTAAAGATAATTTCTGTAGCCAAACAGAAATGCTTTTATGGAGTTCTGCATTATATTTGTAGTTACTTGTTGTTTCTCACACCTTGTGCTTGGATGTTTACACAACATATTAACCATGCCAGTCTGCCTCACCATCTTGTGATTTTAGCAATCCCCACGTTTACAGTTTACAGTCACCTCTTTGTTCTTGAACCCTCAGCTGGAGGGATAGCATTAGCCATCTGGCCAGGGTTACCTTTCCTGGAATTAGTTAATCAGCTTTACCATCCAGCCAATGGCTGCTCTCCCTCCAGCTCTAGCAACATACAGTTTACCTCTCGATCAATCCCCCTAGAGAGATCATTCTCTCATACAACTTTGGTATACCAACATCTCCAATAGTCTACTGTATATTTTTACCTTCCCTGGAGAACTTCATAAATGCTTTTACTTGAATTTTGTAAATACAAATACACCTAGCAATGCTGTAAAAGCATTCTCTAGTCTTTATTCATAGCCCACTGTAAATCACAATCCTGAAGGTTGTACAATAAATTACTTGTTTATTTTCAGGAAAATGGCTCTATCCAGTTTGGTCCGATCCGTTCTGATGAACGTGCAGGCGTTGATGGTGGTCATGCTGGGAATGATCCTAATCCAGGATAATAACAAGGGAGCGTCGATGTTAACAAGAGGCTTTGCTTTCCTATTTGCTGCTCAGTTGCCTAATATAATGACGTTAAAGGAGGTGACACTTGCCACGCATTGATGGAAAGGAAATAAAAAATCCAATGTTCTGTTCACCTTTTGTCGTATTAGGCATAAATAATAAAAGTAATAATATTACAAAACTTTGTTTTCCTTTCCTTTTGTAAATTAATAGGTAATCTCAAGAATGAAGACACAGATAAATACTTGATTATCTACTTTGAAGTATGATTATCTTTACACAACACAAGGATCTGGACCAAAAAACACTATGGGCCAATTTCACAAAGGGTGTTTCGACGTAGACGCGTGTAACTTCGTCAAATGCATGGTCGAAATGCGTGCATTTAGTGAAGTTACACGCGTCTAAGTCTTAAACACCCTTTGTGAAATAGGCCATATTGGCCAGGGCCGACCGCACTGAAAGTCCGATAGTGCTACCGGCGCTTATCGGCAATTAGTTATAACGCATTTTCCCATTTCTGTGCGGTCGGCCCAGGACCTTTGCAAAAGACATGCTGGGATCCCCTCAGATCGCAGCCCTCTTTTTAGTCCTATAGGATTTAGGGTTATTCCACCCTCCTCCTTCTTTGTGGATGTCTTACATCTTCACAATCTCCTATGCAGAGGTCAGACGGTTTCACCTTAGTGACTCTGCCTTCAAACGTCAGTGCCCCGTACTTCTTTTCGCGTAGGAATGACGTCATTTAAGATGGCTGCCTCCAGGTAGCACGTGCTAATGTTTACCTCACACAATCATGTGATCAAATTCGACCAACCTGATTGGTGCATCGATGTGGTTGCTTCTAAAATGGAAACTATTTCTGCCGGAACGACTGAACCGAAGCACAGCCATACGTGTAATCCGCCGCAAAAAAGTGCAACACAAAATAATGAAAAAATGTTTAAAAATCATGGTGAGTTTGGTGTGTTGGTACACTTCTAAACTTGACAGTATGAAAATGATTTTATTAGGGTGTAAAACTAGCTGTAGATCAGTTTTTGTTCATTTTGCTCATTCCTAGAGCAGAGTGTAGTTTGGTTCCCGAACCCACCGCTAGGGCTATGAGGTATTGGCTTCTGTCCGCACCAAGATTTCTGGTGTCTGACGTCACGAAACACTCTCCAACCGCAAGGGAGACACTCTCCACAACCCACGCCCGGTGATCAGTAGACAAAACGGCGGAATACATGCGCCGCAACGAGAGAATCTCCAACCGAATTTTCTTAGGGGTTTGGTTGTTGGTGACCTGGCACACCGTTTGAGTCTTGCTGCAGAAGCAACACAATTTGCCTTGAATGCCTTTTCGAGAGCATCACACTTTCCCCTACATTTTCTGCACATGTACGCGGTGCCTACAACACAGCATGCATGCACAGGTCACCGCCGAATTTCACCGACCTCTGAATCAAATAAACATCTCCGCTTCTCGAGTGGTTGCGGAAGCGGTTGCGTTCCCACAAACAACGCAGTCGGTGGTACTGTTCTTCGAGGTGTACTGGCCGCCAAAACATAGGCTTTTCCGATGTGACATTTGCCAACCACGTGCCTATGGAGAGTTTGTGGGACCTATTTTAATGGAAAATGCGCGAGTCAAAGAGAGGTGGTCAAATAATTTTTCCAGAACTGTACATGACATCGCACACGTAGATCTTTTTCTTAGTCTTTTCTCACTGGGATCTCTTACTGGAAAGTGCCTGGAGGAAGACCAAGGTTGGGGTCGAAAATGTGTTATAGGCCTATCACTTTGGAATGAGCGCCACGGGAATGCAGCCGCAAAGACCTGTTTAACCAACTGTAAGATCTCCCCAATACCCCTAAAATAATTTACCAGGTCAAAGACATCATTGGCTGTGTTGAGCTGGGTTACTCGGGACCCAGTCGTTGCGTCGCTCCGGCCGCCGCACTACACTCCACAAACGACTGGGAAAGCAAGCTGCAAAATCAGCGCTCGGCGGGGCTAGCGTACCGACGACCACAACGCCCATCTCGGTGAATGAAATTGCCCGAAAGCAATCTACTAGGGAAAATCTAGCACACTTTTGATTGGTTGTTATTTCTGTGGATGATGTAATTTACCAGATCTTCTCGCCCGTCCAGAAACTTTTCAACCTCACTAGCAGGATACTGATAAATCCATAAGTACTGCTTAGAAATATCGCACAGCATCGAACTTAGTAGGTAGGCCTCCCAGTATACCGGTACCGTCCTTGACCTCGAACAAAGTTCCGGTGTAATCAGCTGATTTGGCATCTTGCAACGAACAGCCGACGGCCGTTCAAGACGCACTTTCTGATTGGCTGAACTCATTCATATCTGTTGTTGTTGTCGGTACGCTAGCCCCGCCGACCGCTAATTTTGCAGCTTGCTTTCCCAGTCGTTTGTGGAGTGTAGTGCGGCGGCCGGAGCGGCACAACGACTGGGTCCCGAGTCCAGGTTACAAGTGATAATCGAGGGGATAACTTGGATCAACCATGACGTGGACATTCTAGATTTCTGTAGTGAGATGTCTTTGGTCATCAGACATGATTAATATCACTGAGGCCTTTTGGAAAACCCACGGAACATGCTGAATATGACCAAACATAGATCGCTTATCTATTGATATGACCGACATACGGGAATGGTAAACATATCGAAACTAAATCTAAAACAAGTCATAGAAGTGATCTCTCCTGGTTTTACATTCAGTCTTACTTACAGATTCACTTACAACATCACTTTCGACAGTTTTGCCTGTCACACCTACCTCACCAGGAAGCAGCAACACTTGAACTGCATTTTACCTCCCGGCTGTGTTCGTTTGGTAACAAATTTGTGGATTGGGTAATTTAGAGAAAAGTTACAAAGGATAAACGGTATGTAAACCGCGGAAATTAACTCTGCTTGGCCTTAAATTGGCAACCGCTTTCGTAGGCCTATGGTTGGGTGGGGAAGATACGCTCCCAAGTTAGGCTACAGGTTTTGTAAGTAAGTAGAGAGGAACCAGGCCCACCTTTCTTTTAGCTGTCATTTTAGGTAAGAATCTTTTTCCAGCCTGGAAACCAGAAGGGTGGATCGAACATACGGACCAAAATTCAAGCTTGGAATGAGTGTAGGCTCTAAAGCCGAGAGCAGATCGACCTTGCGACTGGAAGCAACTGAACGCAACAGTCGCTGTCGATATGAGTGCACCGCGCACATCGACTACGACTGGTCATTGCGGCAACAAGTGGCACAATCCAGTCTTCAATCCGGCAACGAGTAGAACATGAGCAACTGGCTGGAACTAGCGGCAACTAGCGCGCACATCGACCTGTTTGAGCAACTGATCAGTTGCTGCTGTTTCCAGCCAGTCGCCCACCATTGCCGGAAACGCCATTGCCGGTAGTTCTTTCCCGAGTCGCAAGGTCGATCTGCTCTCGACTTAAAGGCAATGTGGCCCACCCTCAAAACCGCTCAAATCTCGCTCAGTTCCGAAACTCCTTTCTGTCGCAGACTATGTTCCTACCAGCGTTTCGCTGCCACACGTATTTCCAATGTCCTCGTACATGCATATAGTGGGCCTAGTTTGCATAGGACGAATGTTTTGGGGGACCCATCATGCATCAACATTCATGACATGTGTTATTAAGCCGCCCATACACGATCAATATTATTGCACAAAATGGGACACCAAATAGCAGGGGCATATGCTTCTGGCATGATGGGTAGAAGAAAGATTGGCAATAATATTGCCCATTTCGATCCTCATATTGTGCAATAATATTGAACGTGTATATGGGCCGCTTTAGACGCACTGCTCCGTCACGTCGCTCGTGACATAGGCCTAGGCCTATGGGTGCCCAAAACTTGTTACGAAATTCCCACATCTGTAGTAGGTAGGTCGGTCGGCGTTTTTCTGGTTACCGCATACATGTGCCTGCACGCCCAACCGTCAATTTGCAGAACCCCGTCTTGTCATGCCCGTGGATTGTGACCCAGTCCCAAAAACATTATCAGCAGACACACTTCCTGTCTCGGCTAAACTCCAACTCCACTGTTTGCAAATCGTGCCATTTTTACGTTTTTAAAAAAAGGTTATTCAGAACATTCTATTTTGCGGGTCTGTAGGAGGACTACGTGTACTTAGTCCAGGGCCCGTATTCATAAACGTACTTAAAGGTATGGTTCAAAAGGCTCCAATCGTTTACACATGGCTTAAATATGGCCAGAAAATAATTTCTGTCTGGTTTGTAAGAAAATCCAACCGCTGGGATTTTGTTATTAAGGGTTTAAAAATCGATTTTACAAAAAACGAAATTATTTTCGCCAGAGCCAGCCATGACGTCATAATTGATGACGTCATCTCGACCCCCTGCCACCCGCGTGCTGACACAAAACATGGCGGAATGCGAAGAAAATGTCCGAGATAAACGATGAAGAAAACAACGAAGAATCGAGTGCTTCCAGTGAGTTAAGTCAGTTTACAGCTACTGACATTTTCTTAGTGATTCGGACGATAGCCTGGCCTGTTCAATGGCAAATGTCGACGCAGCAAAAGTGGATTTTGGAGCTGTGATAGTACCGTATATTTCCGAATCTCAACGAACCATGCACAGGCCTATGCACGTCATGCACCACTACACACACACGTCGCGTCGTCGGCGAGTTGAAAGCCGTGCATCGGGCGTGCCGTTCCGACCCATTTAAAACTTACTCCATCATCCTCCAGGAAACTGTGGGTCGCAGTTCCCTTCTGTAAGTTCCTCAAATG
>NMRB01003306.1:49811-68828 GCA_002633025.1 Notospermus geniculatus | reverse complement strand
TTTGGCGGAAGAAATCACCTATAGACCATGTGCAGCGTCGATTATGACGTCACCGCGACGTCGAGATGCCGCCATTTTGGACGGCACGTCCAACGCATTCGTAGCGTCAGATGCCGTCCAAAATGGCTGACGTGCGAATTATGACGTCAATGATGACGTCACGTGCACATGGTCTATACGGGAGGAAATACAATTAGGGGTGCAGCGGTGCAGGCAGAGAAATTTTTCGTTGCCAGGTACCGTGCCAGAAGAATCCTAAATACCAGAAAAATAGTATTTGTGAAGTCGTGTCTATGAGATTCAGTAGCCAATTTCGGGGGGAATGTCTCTGACTGACTGCCTTGCCGCCTTGGCTTTGATGGAGAAACTTCTTGACAAACAGGCCGGTGGGGGACATTGCCTGCAGCAAGGACGTTCAATCCTGCTTCTTGATGACAGCATGCTTTTGCATACCAAGCGGAATGCAGGCGTGCTGCCGGTGACACATTAGGGGAAGGACGCTGAGGAACTGTTGGGTGTCGTCTCCCACCTCCAAACCAATGCAAGAGCAGTGGTAGTCAACCATAGTCTCAACCATACAAGAACCTATGGGAATCCGCGACCAGCTATGGAGCAGGTCCTCGGCATTCTCCAAGCCAGGAGCCCGGTTAGTCCCGTCCATTCTGACTATGCAACATATTTCTTCACTAGACTTAATTTTTGAAAGTTGTCCGTCAGATTCTGACTTGACAGACCTCAAAAGAGCACGTTTCAAGAGGGGTCGAGTTGAAATCCTTATGTCAGTGCCTTATAGCAAGTCCAGGTTTGACTATTGGTGGTTGCTGGCGTCAGTTTATATCCAGTTCTCATTGTATTCCATCCAGGCTCGATGTACTGGTTCTGCTACTAAGAGATTTAAACGGATTTATAGTGGCAGTGAAGAATGTTTGCAACGGCAACCGGCACAGTGATGATCAGGTTTGCCTGTTGCAGGTTGGTGTTCAATGTGACAGTGTGCAAGTGCACTATAGCGCGCAAGTTGCATTGTATTGTCGAGTCCAGTCATTATTTTTGACAGTATTGCCCGACAGATGTTTGTAGTTTCAATTTTTATGCTTTTTTTGCATTTAGTAAGCTCTGATTATATATTATGTAGGTCAAGTTTGTTATACATTCTCATTCTGTCCATTTTTATATATGGTAATAAGTACAGTGCACAGCTGCAATTAAGTTGCCATGACTCTCTATGTAACTCTTTAGAAATTTAGACTGATTTACTTTGTTATTGAGCCAATTTAGACAATTGTTACTCGCTTTCAAACCTGGACAGTAGTGTTTCTTGTACAGTGTGTGCCATAACACATGCTGAGAAATGGTTTTGCTGACGACATACAACTTTAGACTTTTTTCTGAATTGGTGAAATCATACTTGACGAAGAACGATTCCAGGCCTGTGTTGACGAAAATGGTTGCTGAGGCTGCTAATTATTATATAGCAAAAGCTTTGTCACTTTCCAGGCCCCATGAATACCGGTTCTTTGGCAGAAAAATGCATGAATGTTATCCATGCATCAAGCATGAGCGTGAGGTTTTATTTTCAGCAGTTCCTGAGAACGGTGTCATATATTTTAGCCATCTCTGATGTAAATTTTTTGCATACATCTACATCACTGATACTGTTTATTTGTGAACTGCCGAGGGAGGACCTCCAGTGGGCCATCAGGAGCGGCCGAGCCTTGAGGGTTGAGATGCAAGTACTGCTGGGACTGAGGTTCTTTGCTTCCGGAGCATTCCTTGATGCAATTGGGGATACTCTGGGCGTGGACAAGGGCTCCTTTTCAAGGGCTGTTCGAGATGTAAGCGATGCCCACCATGCTCGAAGAGATGAATTCATCAAGTGGCCAAAAGACCCAGCAGAATTACACGATGAAGTTTTAGGTGAAGATATCAGTTTAGCAGATCACCGACCAGTTAAGAAGAATGCCTTGCAACCACCTTCAGACACGGAAAGGATAGTTGCGGTGTTGGGTGGAAGACGTCAGTATAGCAGATTACAGACCTATTGAGGAGAATGTCTTGCAACCATAGCCATGGAAGGGTCAGCTGAAGAGGTGGATGACGACGGCAGTTCAGCAGATCAACGACCAGTTGAGAATGCCTTGCAACCATCTTCAGCCACGAAAGGGTCAGATAAGGTGTTGTGTGAAGACAACTCTTCAACAGATTACCAACCAGTTGAGAAGTATCCTTTGCAACTAGCTTCAGCCAAGGAAGGGTCAGATGGGGCATTGAATTAAATGTCAGTCACAGCAAGAAATCCACGGATGAAGCTGGGTTCAGGTGGTTGATGGCGAAAAAGAACGAATGGTTCAGCAAGAGATGTGTATGGAGGCAATTTAGAGTCTGGTGAGGAAACTGGTGAGTCAAAGTCGGAAGAAACTTACGTCAGTGCAGCAATACAGGGCGGACCAAATAAAACGCACAAGCATACTTCCACCACTCTGGTATGAATGCATAGATAATCTTTCCAGAAGAAAAATAGGACCAGGATACCTCAATTCGGTCCAGTGGTTTTACCTCCAGAGCCATTTTTCTGAAGCAAAGTCAGTGTCCTTAAAAACCAACGTACCGGTGAACCGCGCCGAGTTCAACATGGTTGTTAAAGGGGATTAGTTGTTATGCAACAATGCTGATAGATAAATGTGTGTGCGGGTTCAAGTCACCAAATGCTAGTTAGGAAGGGTGGCCTAAACAGAATAATCCTTTTGTCAGTTACAAGGCTACGCTGTTGTGTATGCTCTTGATTGTTCTGTATGGAATAATTCACCAAGGGCATCGACCTTGCTTTACAAAATAGGGTCTGAGTTCGAACCACTGGACCGAATCAGGATATCTTGGTGTCTTCTTTCTTCTACAAAGATTCTCCGTCCTATACAATCAGTAGTTTTGGGCTCTGGGTAGTGGAAGTATGCTTGTGCGTTTTTTTTTTGACTACCCGGTATACGTTAGTGGGCATGTAGATTTTCACGAGAACAAATTAGAAGTACGCATGTTGGTTCAATTCGAGTTGCTCACTCGACTCAACCCGTTTCATTCGAGATGAGCGAAATCATCCATGACGTCATACCCGAGTAGACCTCGGTCAACACCACCGAGGGGTTAAGTTCAGCGGTGTCAAACATGGCGGCGTCGTGCAGTCGTGGTAGTGCATGTAGTGACATGAGTGAGACGTGCGATGGTCGAATAAGACTTTTGAACGGAAATACCTACAAATTAGGTACAATAAGTCGTCGGAGACGTTAATACGCGAGAATAAGTACCGACGAAAACTGCGATGTTGACTGACTAACGGTTTATGCAGCTGGCCGTCTCTTCGTCGGTCCGGTCATCATGCCTAGCGTGTCGTCATGCATGCAATGTGCATGCATGCCCAGACCTACGCGTACCGACATGACCTGATGACAAAGATATCACTAGGCCTACCTTCGCGTTAGTAGGCCTTGGCCTAGCTGGGTGCATGCCTTTTAAAAAGGCCTTTAAACGTTTTTTAGGCCTCGGCCTTTTCAGTCAATTTTCGCCTGACCTGGCTGCATCACCAATACTTTCACAAAGCCTTCACAGTGAACCTGAAATGGGTTTAAGAGCAAAAAAATTGCCCACAAATCAAACCTGTACCATCTGTTAGAGTATGGTCTGGGGAGTGTTTTGATGCAAAAAGGAAAAAAATCTGTTGGGAATTTTTTGAGAAAATCGCATTTTTCTGTAATTTCAATGTCAGAATTCAAGNCTGTTGGGAATTTTTTGAGAAAATCGCATTTTTCTGAAATTTCAATGTCAGAATTCAAGAAATGGATAAAAAAGTGTTAACACACATTTTTTTAACTTCAAAATCAATTGTATTCATTTGCAAATGATACTTGGAAAGCTCTGATATAAAGACAATAAAAAATTCACTGTTTTTTTTGAGAAAATAGTTTTTTTCTTAAATTTCAATAGAATTTGAGAACTTGGATAAAAAAGGGTAAACACACATTTGATTGTGGTGCTGGGAGAGCACCAAAGCAAAGACAATAAGGAATTGTGCATAGATGTCAATGTGCATCGCAATCCTAACAATGTTAGGATTGGGGTTGACCCCCACCCCTCCTTATCCTAATGTAGGAATATTGACAATCGACAATTGACCATTGACCAAAATTTGAAAAAAATGAAACGTCGACCAAAAACAATCTTAATAAGACCCAAACTCCCTCCCCTCTTCCTAATATTGCTGAGATTACAACGCACATTGATTTCTATGCACAGTCCCTATCGATGTAACAGATTTTTGTTCCAGCATCTAACCATTTTATGCTTTGAGTAGTTATGACATACACTACATTTGTTCATCACGAATAACGATCTTAGACATGACTTGAGTTGTACTCGTTTACTGATTGCTTGCGCTTCAGTCCATAGATTTTGTTCGTGTTGTCCTTCACCAGATGCCTGGTCCAATTTCTGGTAAAATCGGCGTGGACCACCTGAAAGGCTTGTTCCGTGAACCTTGAAAGACCACACTTGTTTTGTTCACAAAAGTCAACTAAATGGGCATGGACAATATGAAATTTGGGAGTTAATCCAATCCCAAGCATCATGTACGCATCACAAAAGTTTTTGACATCCTCCTGCCATCCATCTCAGATTCGATGAAAAACAGGAATCTACCATTTTACTCATTCTCTCAAACGCTTTCACAAACACCTTTGGTTGTTCCTGGTTAGTTCTCATGACAACCTCCTGAGGAATACCTGTCCTTTTCAACAATATGTTCTATGTGTCGTAACCCTTTTTTACCCAAGTTCTCAAATGCCATTTAAAAAGAAAGAAAACTATTTTCTCAAGAAAAAAACAGGGGAATGTTATTATCTTTATATCAGAGCTTCCCTAGTATCATTTGCAAATGAATACAACTGATTTTGAAGTTTGAAAAATGTGCGTTAACCCTTTTTTATCCATTTCTCAAATTCTGACATTGGAATTTCAGAAAAAATGCGATTTTCTCAAAAGATTCCCAACGGATTTTTTTCATTTTTGCATCAAAACACTCCCAGGACCATACTCTAACAGATGGTACAGGTTTGATTTGTGGGCAATTTTTTTGCTCTTGAACCCATTTCAGGCTCACTGTGAGAAGAGGTTGCGAGCGCGGCACGCCTAATCGGATTTCTAGCTAGCCAGGGTGGAGCGCTAGTTTTCCCCCAAAACCACACACTAGACCTATCCATTGCATGTAGCAATTGTTTTTCCAAACCTAGGGCTACCGTAGGCCTACCTTTACACTTACCGCGTCCTCGACCCTTGCCAGATGCTGTAATCGTATGTAGCGGACAGCCGGGTCTGGAAGATATGACATCACAAACAGTACCTATCCATGAAAACATTGCTTGATGCGGTATAATCACAACCCTCACAACCTCAAAAACAATAGAATTTATTTTGGATGAATTACCCTCTCTTGTGCGAATAACCCTCGACGTCAATGTGAATCACCCTCTCTGGAGGAAATGTGGCGGGTGAAAAACCCTCGACTTCGTCGATGTTTTCAAAGGCAAATTACGCTGCTCATAGGCAATTTGCAGAGAAAAGACAAGTACAGACGTGTGTGTGACAATTTTCTCTACAAACCTGCTGAAAATGAAGCCGTGAATTACACTCTACTGGTCACAGTCAGCAAAAATCCTGGCGAATCGATTGGGAAAATGGCGGCCATACGTCGAGGGTTATTCGAATAACCCTCGACGGGTAGCCCACAGTGTTCTGATTCTGTCTATCCTGGTGAAACTGCTGCATGCCAACTGCAGCAAAGTTTTCGATACGTGCTGGAAGCGTGTCTTGAGATCAGCTAGATACTCAGCGTAAGATTGAGAAAGACCAAAAACCGGTTTGAAATCAAGACCTCAGATATCCTGAGCTTAAAGGCTCTCTGAGGAAGACCAAATAGTAAGGGCTGTAACCACCCAAATGAGGAGATGCAAAAGAGTTGTACGCATACTGTGCGGAACTGTAATAATGGTCCCAGTCCGGACCCATCTGAGTCAGGTTGACCTTGATCAGATCAGCTATTGACCGTATTCATGGTATTTGACGCTCAACGTGCAAAGATCCATGATTATGGACGGAAATTACCTTATGATCGATACCCAATGAATTGCACAAGATTTCGATAACCTTTCCCATCAAAGATGATGCGGCGTCAGTCACTAGGACTGAAGGGACCCCAAACGTTGCAATAATGCGTTGAAGGTATCAAACTGAATTAAAGTACAATGCGCAGTGCTCCTTAACTTTCAGAAAGGTTAAAAAAATTGCATTGAAATGAAACCTGTGCCATATTGTAGCTAATAACGTGTAGTTTCCATAACTGAAAGAATTTTAAAAATCTGTTGGGAAAATTTTGAGAAAAGTGAGTTTTTGTATTTGTGTACATTTCCCTGTACATTTGTACATGTGCAATGTACAGGAAATAATGAAAAACACCTGAAGCTTTGTCTGTTGATATCTTAAAGATGACAAAATCAATTGCAATCGGAATGGAATATGTGGTAACCCCTATGTAGCCAAGGTGGAAGACAAAATTTGGTTGCGTAATCAGCAGTGCTTGTTGAGTAATAGGTGGCACTGCCCCACCCTTTTACCTCAGATGGTAAAAATTGTCCTATTATTGACGTACATTACTCAGAAACGGTAACTGATTACGCAACTAAATTTTGTCTACAACCTTGTCTACATAATGGTTAGCACATATTCCATTCCGATTGCAATTGATTTTGTCATCTTTAAGATATCAATAGACAAAGCTTCAGGTGTTTTCCATTATTTCCTGTACATTGCACATGTACAAATGTACAGGGAAATGTACACAAATACAAAAACTCACTTTTCTCAAAATTTTCCAAACAAATTTTTAAAATTCTTTCAGTTATGGAAACTACATGTTATTGGCTACAATATGGCACAGGTTTCATTTCAATGCAATTTTTTTAACCTTTCTGAAAGTTAAGGAGCACTGTGAATGCTTCACATGTGTAGAAAGTGCTGTAGTGACTTGCGCAGTGATTGACTGTCGAGGCAGCAGAGTGATAACTAAGGTACTCAATGAAAGCGAATTTCAAAATATCATGGTACGACACCTTTAGTCCTATAATCTATATTATATTAGTCTAAGGCGATTTCTGTAATAAACTCAAACTCCTCCGAAACGGCTCGACGACTTTCCTTCGTATTTCACAGTAGGCACGTGTTCACCGTGAAGTTGTGTTTGGCCGCATTCAAATTGCGTGAGGAGCGATAACATCCGCATAAATCGCACTTTTGTTCACTTTTTTCGACCCAAAACAAGACGACCGTGTCTGACGTCACAGTCGAAACACGTCACCGCCGTTGCCTTGCAGCGTCACGGTAACGCACTGATCCATGCACGACGAATACGCTGACGTCAACAATGCATTTCGCCACACGGCTTTGTGTCATGATCGCGACGTCAGCGCAATGGCAAGTTACGTCGTGGATGGAAACGGGGGGGGGGGGGGTGGGGGGGGGGGGGGGCGAGTAGGCCTACTTCGCAAGTTCCCACACCGGATGCTTGACACGCCTTCCACCTCATGCATGCCATGTCACTATTTGCACAAAGTAGACATGTAGCCTAGGCCTATGTCATGTTTAACCACGATCCACAAGATTATGAATAGGCCTCAAGGAGCTATACGCACGCATTTCCCTGTTCCTGGCACTAAAAAGCGTTACACCGGTCATGCCGGTAACTGGTAACAACTGTGTCAGTATGATCGAGTGACCAGTTTTCCTGTTTTCGGGGTAGAACCGTTTTCGTGGTACTCCCGTTTTTTCCCGTTCATTCACGTTTATTCACGCGCGCGCCCGCGAGACATAAACATTCCACGGTAAATTAATATATCTATATATTCTATTTTTGATACATAACGAAATAATTTCGGACGCAAAGCGAGTAACGCCGCAATCGGGCGGTAAAGTCATAGGCCTACATAGCTTAGTATCACGAAAACCGGTCACACCATCATACAACACTGCACGTGACCGAAGGGAGGGTAACGGACCACCGTTATTAACGGGAATGACAATAGGGAGTTTACGCAAAGCATTCGAAACGCCAACGCGCCGACTGACCCATTGTTCGCTGCCACGAAAAGACAGAGTACCCAACAAAATGACATACGTTGGCGTTTCGGGGGCTTCATGTCGGATAACTCCACATTCTGGAGCCAGCACGTGCTTCATGACCCGTCATTTGACGGGTACTTTGCTAGTATCAATAAATTTGATATCTACAGTGATATTCAGAGCAGAAAACACAAAAAAGAAACGTACTGATGTAAAAACAAATACGGTTGATATGGCAACTGTAAAAAGGTTACCCTGGCATCCCCAAATATCACAAATGGGTAAAAGTGAATGTATTAAGCATATGTAGACAACATATAAATTCTTTTCTGGTAAAATAATGATTTTTTAAAATTGTCACTTCTCAAAAATGGTCATTTCAGAAAAATGCATTTTTCTCAAAAATTTCCCAACAGATTTTTTTCTTTTTTTCATAAAATCATAATTCATACCCTTAAGATGTAGCACAGGTCTCCTGGTCTTAACATTTTTTTTTCACTTCACCCTTTTTAAGGCCCACTGTGACCCATTGTGGTTGCCCTTTGGTTTCTACAGAAAAATTTCTGAATCATAGGCTGGGGTCGTAATAATGTATGAAGCGCTTAGAGAGCGTAATACGCTATGAAGCGCTATATAAGAACTCGTCATTATTATTATTATTATTAGCATTATAAAGACACACAAACAAACAGGGTTAAAAATGATGTTGCATCAACGAGCAGTTCTTGGCATAAACAACAGATCTACTGACTATTCCAACTGCTATTCGTACTAACTTGATCTTGGTCGCTCCCATCCCACGTGTTATTATTTATGTCCACTTGTTTTGCGGTAGATGGTCACTTCCTCCTACTCATCTGATGATTCACTCTCCTTCTGTTCAATGTCCGACATGTCCAACAAACAACTCATCAGGTTTAATGTCCGCATGAATCCGTAGAGCTTCCATAACAAAGTTCGTTCCCTCCTACACGAGTGTCAAATTCTCATATTCCTGGTCAGTTTCTCCATCAGTAGAAAAAACCGCGCCATAACCCGACCTCCTGACAGGATGCTGGAGTCGAGAATACATGTAGGCAACTTCAGAACTCGCCCGTTTTTTTCCTTCACCAGCATAAGCACCAGATTCAGAATAAAACACCTGTCTTATCGATCTCACCAGACACTGGATGGCGGAGCCTTCCTGTTCCTCTTCGAGAGATCCAGATCCCTTATGTTCCTGGTCAGGTTCTTCCTCAGAGAAGGCAAAGTATCCTAACTTACTGACAGGTCCCAGGAGGCTGGAGTAGGTTCCCACAGAGCTTGTCTGTTCTTCTCCAACAGAGCACGTGCTATGTTTACAACGAAATACCTGTCTTATTAACTGTGATAGACGCTGACCCCAAGATCTTTTTGTCATCTTTGTCTGCAGTCTGTTGAGTATCTGCATCGGTCTCTCGAGCTGGAGGCTGGAATAGGTTTCTGTCATTTCCTCCAAGTGGTACTTTCTCCGCAGCTTCCATCTTATCTCCATCAGTTCCTCCAGGAGGCTGGAATAGGTCTCTTCTTTATTCAAGACGTGTCTCAGCTGCCACCTCATTGTGCTCTCAAACATATCCAGTTCGTTCAGGAGGCAGAGTAAGGTTGCGACAGAGTTTACCTGTTTCCTTCCTCTCGCATTATCCTTAGTAACAAATTCTGACATCCATTTTCTCACTGCCGGCATCAACAGATTCTGTGCAGCAGCAAGAGTGGCGTAGGACCATATTCTCAACTTCTTTCTCTGCCACCAGCTGTCTGTCTGCATGACTGGCGAATTCGGTGCATAAAGGACGTAGGACAATATTCTTTCAGACATCGCCCGCTTCTTTCTCTGCAGCCAGCTGTCTGCCATGTCTGTCTGCACTAACGGATTCAGTGCATGAATGACGTAGGACAATATTCTTTCAGACATCGCCGGCTTCTTTCTCTGCAGCGAGTTGACTGTCTGCACTAACAGATTCAGTTCATACTGGAGGCTAGAAAATGTTCTTTCAGACCTCGCCTGCTCCTCTTCTCCACCAGCACCAGATTTTGACGTCTCCTTTTTGTAGAGTTTAGCCACAAACTTTTTCAAAAGCCTCGCCACCCGAAGTGATTTCTTTGGGTCAATCTTCTGTCCAACAAGGACGTTCCAATCAGGATTCCAGAACATCGGAAGGTTACCCTCAGCCAGGTAACCTTCGAGGTCCCTGTATATGATACGTACCATCTCGATCAAACTCATTTTTCTCTTGAGGAAGTCCTCAACGTTGTGTAGGAAGACAGTTTTCAGGTAATAGCTAGTGACATATTTGTCCGTGTTGTAAAGGAAACCATCCTTGTCTTGTATCATTATCCTGCAGACATCAGGGTTGCGTAGACACTTTGCCGCGATGTATGCATCTCTAACCCATGGTTCTAGACTTCTAATATGCCTCGTCTCGAGATGAGGAAACACAGTGAGCCTGAAATGGGTTTAAGAGCAAAAAAATTGCCCATAAATCAAACCTGTACCATCTGTTAGAGTATGGTCCTGGGAGTGTTTTGATGCAAAAATGAAAAAAATCCGTTGGGAATTTTTTGAGAAAATCGCTTTTTTTCTGAAATTCCAATGTCAGAATTTGAGAAATGGATAAAAAAGGGTTAACGCACATTTTTTAAACTTCAAAATCAGTTGTATTCATTTGCAAATGATACTAGGGAAGCTCTGATATAACGACAACAACATTCCCCTGTTTTTTTCTTGAGAAAATAGTTTTCTTTCTTTCTTAAATTTCAATGGAATTTGAGAACTTGGGTAAAAAAGGGTTACCACACATAGAACATTGTTGAAAAGGACAGGTTTTCCTCAGGAGGTTGTCATGAGAACTGACCAGGAACAAACAACCAAAGCTGTTTGTGAAAGCGTTTGAGACAATGAGTAAAATGGTAGATTCCTGTTTTTCATCAAATCTGAGATGGATGGCAGGAGGATGTCAAAAACTTTTGTGATGCGTACATGATGCTTGGGATTGGATTAACTCCCAAATTTCATATTGTCTATGCCCATTTAGTTGACTTTTGTGAACAAAACAAGTGTGGTCTATCAAGGTTCCACGGAACAAGCCTTTCAGGCGGTCCACGCCGATTGTACCAGAAATTGGACCAGGCATCTGGTGAAGGACAACACGAACAATTACAACGCAAGTCATGTCTAAGATCCTTACTCGTGATGACCAAATGTAGTGTATGTCGTAACTAATCAAAGCATAAAATGGTTAGATGCTGGAACAAAAATCTGTTACATCGATAGGGACTGTGCATAGAAATCAATGTGCGTTGTAATCTCAGCAATATTAGGAAGAGGGGAGGGAGTCTGGGTCTTATTAAGATTGTTTTTGGTCGATGTTTCATTTTTTTTCAAATTTTGGTCAATGGTCAATTGTCGATTGTCAATGTTCCTACATTAGGATAAGGAGGGGGAGGGGGTCAACCCCAATCCTAACATTGTTAGGATTGCGATGCACATTGACATATATGCACAATTCCTTATTGTCTTTGCTTTGGTGCTCTCCCAGCGCCACAATCAAATGTGTGTTAACCCTTTTTTATCCAAGTTCTCAAATTCCATTGAAATTTATGAAAAAAAACTATTTTCTCAAAAAAACAGTGAAATTTTTATTGTCTTTATATCAGAGCTTTCCTAGTATCATTTGCAAATGAATACAATTGATTTTGAAGTTTAAAAAATGTGTGTTAACACTTTTTTATCCATTTCTCTTGAATTCTGACATAGAAATTTCAGAAAAATGCGATTTTCTCAAAAAATTCCCAACGGATTTTTTTCATTTTTGCATCAAAACACTCCCAGTACCATACTCTAACAGATGGTACAGGTTTGATTTGTGGGCAATTTTTTTGCTCTTAAACCCATTTCAGGCTCACTGTGGAAAGGATATACGGTAGAGTTGTGTACGCTGATCTTCCTTGTTTTTGTCTCTCATTGACTTACCAAGTTTACTGTCCTTGTGAGGCGGCTTGGCCACCAGGTAGAAACTATGTTTCCTTAGTTCATCTCTATCCATCATCCACGTTCTCGAAATGAGATATTCTGGCCAGTCTTTGAAATGAATGGCTGGCACCAAGTCAACAGATATCTCCAGTGTCTCATCAATGTTGGGGTCACATTTGATCTTTATTTCCGTGCTTGCATGGCCGCCATCTCTGACCTTACCAACTTCTGAGCAGATCCGTATATTATCTATACTCCCTTCTGTCAATGTATCTTTTAAACTGGAACAGAATTCATCGTGAAAAGTTTTACTTGATTTCACCTTGTCATGTTCATAATATTGTACATAGCCATCCCTGATATGGTGTAATTTGCCGGGTCTAACACCCCTGGAAACAACTTCCATGATATAATCATTTTCATCTGGGACCATGACCTTCGCTCGCTCTGCTGAACTACCACATGGCACGTCTTCGACAAAGTGTATTCTTGAAGTTTTTTTTCCAATTATTGGTGATTCTCTGAATACTATCATTGATATATCTAATAATGTCCACAGTCGTTCCTGTTGGTAAACTGTGTACATCACCGATACCTGGACATCTGATCAGCTCCGATATTTTCGGAAGATCATAAGTCACTTCATCTGGCAAGGAATAGATATGACCCGAGTGAAGGCAGGTCATCTAACATGGTGTAGTCGATAACGTCTTGTAAAGGTAAGTGTCGGTCTCCTTTCACATCTAATCGGCCTTTCGCCGCTAGAATGAGTGTCATGCGGAGGCTATCTACATTGTTTATACCCCCAAGGTCTATTGTTTGTTGGTTTTTATCTGTTGATAATAAAGCAATTATCTGCATTATTTTATCATTAGAATTTGCATGCTCATGCATTGACTCCAGCATCCCTGGTTGAGCATCACACAGCAGTCTGCAGACATCAAAATGTCCTGATTTAGATGCCAAAAACAGAGCATTTCGTCCACTCTTGTCAGTTATATCGACCTCTGCCCCATTCTCAATGAGACAAATCACAACTTCAGTGTGTCCATAACGAGAAGCTGTGATAAGGGCGGTATGTCCCTGAGAATCCTTATCGTTTATGTTGGCTCCATTCTGGATTAGCAGACGAACAATATCATGATCTCCTTTCTCTGAGACCAGCATGAGTGCTGTCTGCCCAGCATATAGATATGATTCGAGAGTATCTGCAGATCCTAAGGGTTTATAATCATTCTTAGCGTTAACGTCAGCTCCTGCTTCAATAATATACTTAGCTATCTCCCCCTCCCCCTTATGAATGGCACACCATAGGAGAGACCTTCCATAACGACCCTTAGTTTTTACATCAGCTCCGGCGTTAATAAGATACTTTGCTATCTCACTCTTCCTCTGATCAATGGCATACCATAGCAGATACCTTCCAGACTCGTCCTCAGAGTTAACGTCAGCTCCTTTTTCTATAAGATACTCAGCTAGCTCTCTCTTCCCTTTATAAACGGCATACCATAGCGGAGACCTTCCAATAGTGTCCTTGGCGCTGACGTCAGCTCCACCGTTTATCATATGCTCTACCAAGTCTTTACGACAATTATTCCCCACTAGAATCATCAACGCTGTCCGCTTGCATTTGTCTCTGGCATTGACCGATGTTCCCGCCTTGAGTAACCTCTGGATTTCTTCATCATCGCCTCTGTAGGCAGCGCCTACTAACTCTGAAGATGACTCTGAAGGTGATTCTGATGAAAATGCCCCACCCATCATAGACTCCTAGGATTCATTGATCAGTTGAAGAGTCGGCATCAGGACTCCAAAATCGAGATGAATAAACATTATCGCCTCAGAAGCATTCCCATCCATGACTAGTTCTGTGCCTTCACAATGAACTCTACTTGTACCTAATCCACATTCACAGAAATCAGGCAGTCCATGTTGGTACAGTCCACCCAGTACCTTACGGCTTGTTGTACATTGTGCTCACAACAGCTGGCTTTCCTTACACATTTGGAGAAATCAGAGATCACCAGTAGGAACAGTCCACCCAGTCCCTGACGGCTTGCTGTACAACAACGGGCTTTCCTACAAGGGAAAAGCAGAATTATCTATCACACCACTAGATAATGGACGCTACATTTAAATTAACTTAGAATGAGAAAGAGAAAGTGAATGTTTTCTGCGATTTTTTCCGTAGAATCAATTTGTGAATGAGACCCCTGGGGCCTTATTCACAAAGAGATCACAAATATTTGCGTTGCAATGGCTTTGCAGACACGCAAACTTTGCGATGCGTGGTATTTATCAAGACCTCGCACCGATCACGCTATTATTCGCAAAGTAGTGATCACGCTAAAGTTCGCGTGATCGCTAACATGTGGGCTAATGGTTTGTCCATACGCAATATACTGTTGAAAGTATGGCAAACATATCATTGCGTTGGTTTAGATGGTAATCTTCATCATGCAGTCGGTGTTCTTGCCGCCATTTTGGTGTATAAGATATATTTTTAATCCCCGCAAAGTTTGCGAGTGGTTCTAGACCCAGACCCCTAGCTAGGCGTTTCATGAGGGGCGCCGCGCCCCGCCTTAAAAATAATTGCGAATTGCGCCCTGCCCCCCAAAAATGTTGCCCGATGCGCCCCGCCCTTCATTTTCAACCGCCCTGCCCAGAAAACGCGCGAACTCGCTCCCGCCCCCGGTGCCGCCATCTGCACGACGCTGGCGAAGTTAGGATCCGCTGCTCTGACATCAGCAGGTAATGCAAAATCTCCGATCCAGTCTCAAGCAATAGTATTATTTGTAGAAACATGCATCCTTTTTATTTCTTATGCACTCATCCATCAAATGTACACATGAAAGTTTTCAACAGGATTCCGGACCCAGCATACTGAAGGTCGGAAACAAAAATGTCCGTTGCGCGACCCGCGGTATCAGATAAAAGTGCCCTTCTTTTGCCCCAAGTGCCCCAAAGCCAGCTTGATCCGCCCTGCCCCCTCTTGGCCTCTAGCTAGGGGTCTGAGACCTCTCGCAAAATTTTGGCCGTTTGCGTGGTCTTTTTCGAGACGCAGTGGCTTTCATAAATATTGTGCAAATTTAGCGTTGCGGTTGCGATTTTTTGCGTGATCGCTAAATTTGCGATTTTTTGGCAAAGCGTGCCCTTCGTAAATACCGATGTTATCGTGATCGCAAACTTTGCGTGCCTTTCGTAAATAAGGCCCCTGGTCCTGTGCAGAAAAGATGATGATGATACCATGTCCACGTATTCTAAAACATAACGGGCCGTATCATCACGCGATTAAGACTTAACCGTGTGTAACTTCACTTCCACCATGCATTTGAGGATGTTACACGCATCCAAGTCTTAAACACCTTTGTGAATTTGGCCCAATATGCATATACCCGGTATTCTTGCATTCTGTCCTAAAGATCGTAATTTGAGGACTAAAATTTCTAGTTTCTCTGCAGCTATGAAAGTTCCTAAAGTTGCACTGACCTGTCATGCCTGTAGAGTCATGAACAATTCTTTGTCACCATTCCCAGGTAAAAGTCGGCATTTTAGATGGAGCTGATCAGATAACTGGAGCCACACAGACCCTGATGCGTGGCGCTCTCAGCAGGAGCAGACGGTAACACTGACTATATCCGATAAGTCCTCACAACAAAAGGCACTTGAATCAACATGTTGAGAAGCAGCAGGAGTGTTTCCTACAAGAGAAGAGAGGAGATCATCAGAGGTGGATCAAGGATTCGGGGATGATCTCTCTCCCGAAGTTTTTCATCATCTGCTGTGAACATGCATCAAGATCTGAGTTATGTAGTCATTAGTCAGGTCTTCAAAAGAGGGCAAGAACCGCGCTTATCGTAGTCAGACTATGGACGCCACATCTACACAAACACAACATGTGAAGTGTGTCACAGTCAGTGTCATCAGTCATCAAAACAGGAAATCATGATATTAAAATGAAACAATGACGGCCATCGATTTGTCCAGGCCCGACATACACCTTGGCCATGTTGGCCGTGTATTGGTTAGTAGAAGTTCTAAAAGATTTCACTAACCTTTACCATCCTCGACTAATCTTTGTCACAATTATCACATCATAAGTGTATATCTCTTGGCAAAGAAGGAGCCACACGGACCGTGATGTGTGGCGCTTTCGGCAGGAGATGACATGACTGAAGGTAACTCTGACTAGTTCTAAATAAATGGTCCCCACTAGACTTGTCCAATAGTTTGCATTTGTGGGAACAGGAGGCTTTCCTACAAAGAGAGAGAAGATCATCAATCAAAGATTTGGGATGCCTTAAGCCCCAGTCACATATCCACTCCGTGGCCCGTACGGCGAGTAGAAACAGACATTTTGGCCAATTTCTACGGTGCCCAGTTTGATCCAGTCTAATTTCCACTTGTCCATACACGTCTGTTAGAAGTCAATGCATGTAGTGGAAAAGGTCCGGAACGAAATTTGATTGGTTGGTGCCCTATTTGGAATATAATAGGAATTCCCTGACACATTAAGCCATGCACGTCGACATGGTCGAGGCCTACAAAAGGAAACCACAGTATTAACGAGACGTTCGTACAATACAACTATTTGGTTCCTACCAAATATGGCAAACAATGGTTTGAAGACAAAGAAGTTAACATAGATATTTTGGGCGAAAGGATTTGGTGAAACCTGTGACAGCTATCGGTTATACCACAATGTTTATATGCAGCGGGAATTCCCTTCTCCATGATAACGTTAATATTGTTCGGCGATCTTATTCCAAGATTCCGTAAATTCAGTAAATTGCATCGACTCTCATGCTTCCGAGCTAAACTGCCGGAATTTTGTGCCGAAGGTTGCATTTTTCTCAGCTGAGTATTATAAAATCAAGATAATGTCAACGTCTTGCAATAGATAAACATGTTTAGAACAATTTGAGCCTATTGGTAATCTGAAGTTCGATCTGATGACTTCAAAAATGCATTTGAAGTGTGATAAATTTACAGTGGAGGCCTCCTGCGCATGCCCAGATTGACTTCTTCCGGTCGTCAATAATATTCTATTGGCTTTGCTGTGGAGGTAGGCGTCGACTACGCCGATTTGGCTGCGTCACCGTACTATTTTTAGGAGGGCTTTCCCCATGTTGTGGCCGTTCTCCGAAAGGTGACGCCTCTATAGCAAATTCCCTTCCTAACAGTCGTGCCATTAAGGCGATTTCGGCATAATTCATCTTAGATCCGTGTTTCAGTCTCTAAAATCCACGGCAAGCCGCTGGGTGGGGAGAATCGTACGGTGGATTTGTGACCTCGGCTTTACTCTTGAAATTTATCATCTTGAAGCATCTTACATTAAAATCTGTAGTAAGCCTTCGGCATTTCCTGATGGAAAGATTGGGCGGTAAAGCCTAAAACCGTCTCCTGATACCGGTGTAACATTATTATGTCAATGTTCCCCGTTTTCAGTGTTTCTTGTATTGGGAACGTAATGACAATAGACAGCTAGAGGGGGAACATTCGCACGCTGAAACATTGACAGATGTTACACCCGCCTGTATTGTTCGTCACGGCTAAGGGTCGTTACCTAAGACCGGACTTCAGCCAGACTTTCATTAAACACTGACTTTCTCAATGCTTCAAGTGAAAAGAAAGTCTAACTTCAGCTCTTCAGACTAAAGTTCGACCAGAGGATACGGCCCTGAGGGTCTTGGTCACAATCGGGTCCAACTTCATGGGTGTCGCTATTTAAGCCGCATATGTGTTTACATTTGGAAAAGGCATTGTTTAAAACACCCTGAATAAATTATTCAGGGTGTTTTAAACAATGCCTTTTCCAGGATTCCAAAATACATACATGTAGGTACTACTAGGTTTGTTGATGACATGGTGTGGTGAAATCGTGAGGTGGCTACGGTCTAAACGTCCCAGCATTGATCCCCACTGTCGGCGAGAGACTCTGGCTAAGTATCTTTACCTTCGTTCGCCGACCTCAGGCCATCCAACCTGGAATTTGACACGACCAGTGAGAGGATACCTAGATGGGGAGAAATAAGTTACGTCAATATCTGGCATATGCCCTTTGTGGTAGGCACAGAGCTATAGATGTCAGGGCCGTAGCTAGCTTTTTTGCCAGGCGGCATTTTAAGCAGATGTGCTAAACGGACATGGGCTTTGCCTTCGAGTACCGGTGGGGCCGGTTTTGCGGGGGGTCTGGGGTTAGGGTTAGGGTTAGAAGCTCTGAGATGCGATTTGAAGTCAATTTTCTGTGCTCTGAGACACAAACAATAATGATCTTTTATCCCATTTGATTTTGCTGAAAAAAAATTTTTTTGAACAATTGGCTGGGGGGGGGCATTTGCCCCCCTGTCCCTATGCTAGATACGGCCCTGGATGTAGTACGTCAAACCAAGGGCATTTAGAGGGTCATGAACACTTGAAAGTGACCTACAGTTGTAACGACATGGTCCATGAACCATGTGCTCACCTGTAAAGTGAATGCACCAGAAGAACAGATAACAATGTCAAACTAGAACTTTTGAAACTTGCTCACCAGCAAATTGGATAGTCCCCACAGATGGGAACGTCATAAAAGGACGAGATGGTCGGATTCTTCATGCAGCGCGCGCACCAAAAATGAACCTGCTTCAACAGAGGAGTCAGTTAGGGAAATGTTTCTAAGTCCCCAAACCCCATATTTTTTTTAAAAATTAATAGGAGCTGTTCACTTAAGTGTCAATTGTACAATCGACCCTTAACTGCACAGCCCCTTTAATAAACAGCAGGGAAGGGCAGAATGAAGTACGCCCAATAAGAATTTCCCTTAGGCCCCTTAAAAAAAATCTTAGTTTACAGGGCAGTATTGAGCTTTTTGCTCCGGGGGGGGGGGG
>NMRB01003306.1:25846-49797 GCA_002633025.1 Notospermus geniculatus | reverse complement strand
TGGGGGGGGGGGGGGCAACTGCCCCTTGACCCTCCGATAAATACGGCCCTGGTTTATCATTCTTGTCACCTGAAGAAACTGATAACTCAAAGTGATTGTGCTACAACCTCCATTTATCTTGAGGAATGTCACCTAACCTAATTAGTATGCGACCATGTGCTCTTGTTTTGACTGGAGACTGAACACGTGGCTTTGTTCATTGTCACGACAGGTAGCGCTCCTACCTCGCACTGACCTGTCACCGCGCGCGCAAGGCATCATGGGACATATTGGGACTACTTGCTGCATTTTCAAGATGGCGGGCGATTCCTCGCTTCAGGTTGAAAAATTGCAGAATCTCTCAAAATAGGCCTACCCAGGATGTCTCCGTGTGTGGGTATCATATTATCCGTCATGATTATGACATACATAGGCCTATATTGTGTGAGATATGCTGTACATGTCATGTTAGCCACTGACAGCTGCGTTAGTGCGTCGTCACACTAGTACACTACACACTGTGACACAGTGAATAGCTGCCGTGGTCATAACTCGAATATCATCCTTTTCTTCTCAACAATGTCATGTCTGTGACAATTTCTCATCAGAAATAAAAAATCAGTCAACTATTTGCGAAGTCTGCAAGAAATCAGCCTCATAACGCTATTTTCTTAGGATTTACTTTCGTGGCGTAGTAGATCACGTGATTACCGAGTTGAGGCGGTGATGTGTTCGCGTATTACTTTTTACGCCAAATTCGGCGTGATGCGGCTCGTGCGGACACAGGTTGGTGCTTGCATACCGCCGCCTAGCGCCGACCTGTGAAACACAATGGGGTTTGTTGTGTGTGGTTTGTGACCATTCTCATCGAGCACATGTCGTTGTTTACAATGCAGATCGCCTGCCATTGGCTGATTTCGGCTTGACCTCCCCAAAGTTCAAATTCATGTTTATTCATGAGCAAAATCGTGAAAATTTAACAAAAACGCTTAAAAGTATTGTAAATGGGCAGAATTTTGAAAATCTTTGTGCGTCCTGCACTGGATAAAATTACCATCTACAAGACTGCGGCGATGGATGTTGGAAGGTTGTTTGACTGGGCCACCGCTATAATGTAGTAATTGTCATGTAATGAGGAAGAAACCGGAAGCAGATGATCCTGAGTAATTACAATAATACAGTCCCCACTGTGTGCGGGGACTATAATAAAATTATTCCAGGCAAGCCGTTCCAGGGTAACATGAACATGGTCATAATGTGGCATACACATGCAATGCCAAGATACAGAATAGCACAAAATTGACACACAAAATGATAATAAGCAAAACGTCAATCTCCAGAATTCACAAATTTTCGACCCCAACCGGGGTCTTTTTCAAGTGGAACTTTACAATCTGAAACTCTAGAAAAGACTGAGCTGAAACCCGAATGTAGAACTACATAACCTGTGTAAACAGGATGAGTTAGCAATTAAGGAAAGAAGAGTGTCCAAGCCCCACGGATGGTTGCTGGACCTAATTAAGAGAGTGGATGTAATTTAAGGAGAAACTGATTTAGCTGAAAGAAAAGGGTTTAATAACTGGAGTCCAAGCCCCATAAAATGGTTGCTCAACCTGACCACAAGCAGAGTGTAAGTAATTGGTGTAGAGCTTAATTTGGCTGAAAGAAAGTTAATAAATTATCACAAGGGTAATTACATGTATATGCCAAATAAAATTATAACAAGAAGATAACATATTAGACCTGTAAAAATGACAAGAAGGAATAAACCAGAATGGATACTGCAAATCACTGAGCAATGAGAAGAAAAGGGCGAGGAGGAATAGAAAAAAGGGGAAAAAAAACCGGGGAAAAAAACAAGGCCTAGACCAGAAGGGGAGCCACGTGCCCTCCGCTGCTGGAAAAACCTAAAATGAAATAGGCCTACCAGGGGGAGAGAGTGAAAAGAACCGAATGCCAAACTGGCCCTGACAATAAATTTTCAGATTGTAAATCCCACTTGAAAAAGACCCCGGTTGGGGTCGAAAATTTGTGAATTCTGGAGATTGACTTTTTGCTTATAGGCCTACATATGCAATGCATATAGAAGTTATCTACACAGAGTTAGACTTACAGTCTGATACTCTCTTTCTCCTTTGTCTGGTCACTCCAGGCAAAATCATAGCACCTCCTACTACTACTGACCAGGGGCCTGTTTCATAAAGTGACTTTAAGCTAATGGCACCTTTAACCAAATGGAAAATGCATTGAAGTTAATGGTACCATTAGCTTTCAGTCACTTTATGAAACAGGCACCAGGACGTTGACCTGGGCCCATATTCATAAAACCTTGCTAGGCTTTGTTGCCTCCTAAAGTGCTTAGTTTGCACAAACCAATGTACACAACTAGCAACCAACTAAGCTAGCAAGGTTTTATGAATAGGCCTATGGCATGTATGGGCCCTGAATTATATTGTTACTTATTGTATCTTGGAATCCAATGGGATGAGGCCTAGGGCCTACATACACTTCTGGGAAAGTAGGCCTATAGGCCTAGGTTCAATTTATACTAAAATGATCCTTGTCAGATTTCAAAGTCTCAGAAGACTGGGGTCGCCAAGACTTAGTGATCAAAGAAGTGATCATGAAAATGACAATCTGGGCCTACCAGTGATAAGAGATGACCACAATGCGCTTTAATCAGTTTTAGGACTGGCACGTCCTCATTGGAAAAATGTGATTAAAATTCAATCCAATCACACCACACATGGGCTATCCTAAATATTCATACCTGGGAGGTGCTATGATTTTGCCTGGAGTGACCAGACAAAATGCCAGACAAAGGAGAAACTAGACTAGTACCGGTATATATTCTATCATCTCACTGACTGACTGAGAGAAGGGAATAGCTGCAATTTTGTTAGCAAAAAATTTTCAGGGACAACGCTCATTCAACTCATGCCACATACTTGAAAATGGTAGATATGTACTCACAGAGCGACATGGGAACAATGTTATCCAGATTCAGATGCACGAAAGTGGATTAAGAAGGAAGATTCCGTTCCTTACAGTCAAATTCTATTTTGGGATGCGGGGAAACCCCCGGGAAATTCCGCAGCTGGATTTCCCTCTCGTGCACAATCTCCAAGCAGAGGTCAGACGGCCTCCATGCTTCCAGCCTTTCTGATGACTCTGCAACCAGGTACAACAAACACGAAGCATCGCCGCGATTCTCGACGTCAGTGTAGTGTAAAATGTACTACGCTCTATCTGAATACATTAGAGCTCTCACTGAGTTTTTTTTTCTCAATGTGTGCTGAAAACTAGGCCTTGATTCTCTGAAGTACGTATCAGGCAAGCATTTTGGGGACATTCACAAGCTATGACATTCGGAACTTCCGAAGGCAACTGCTCGGCAATTTCCGTGACAAATCGTATTTCCCCTCGGACACAATCCAAGGCAGCCATCTTGAATGCGCAACGATTTAAACGCGTTTGTGAGGATTTGGATGCGGTTCGCCTCATCACACCTGCAGCACCCTGCGCATGAACTAAATAGGTCACATAAAATCGTTCCGTTATTGATCAATAATTGGGCTGTAGGCTGTCCAGTAACGGCTTGTGCCGTCAGGCGTCAGGGGAGTGTGAACCAAGAAAGAGGCCAGGGTAATGGAACATTCGGAACGACCTGAGGCGAACTGCTTACATGTATCTATCCACTGGGCGGCGCATTTCACCTCGGACACAAGTCCGAGGCAGCCATGTTGTTATCAACAAACCCACGTGACCGACCGTGGGACTGTTTTCGCCGAATTTTGGCCTGCTAAGATATCCAAGCTTATTTCCTGGATAAGTTGAGGCATATTATATATAAACTTACCGATATCTCACCCAATCTGCCAATTATTGATCAATAACGCAACGTTTTTGCGTGACCTATTTCGTTCATGCGTAGGGTATGATGAGGCGACCGCATCCAAACCCACAGAAACTCAAGGCAATCACTGCGCATTCAAGATGGCTGCCTTGGAATTGTGTCCGAGGGGAAATGCGAGTGTCTACGGAAATTGCCGAGCAGTTGCCTTCGGAAGTTCCGAATGGGTAATGGAATTCTTAAAGTTATATTGTACAATCGACCATTAACGGACTGAATGGCCCCTTTAATAAACAGCAGGGAAGGGCAGAATAAAGTACGCCCAAAAAGAATTTCCCTTAGCCCCCTTAAAAAATTGTTAGTTTACAGGGGGTGATTTCAAATCTGGTGTTAAAATTCGGTGTTTAGTGTTAGTGTGACACTAACACTGTCTGGGACACCAGAAATGAACTGTATGGTGTTGGTGTGATCCCATTTCACATTTGGTGTAAATGAGTGTTAGTGTTACACCGACACTGCCTGGGACACCAAACACCGGTGTTAATTTGAACTTGGTGTGTTCCAGGCCAAATTTTGTATTGGTTTTTCTAAAGGGTGTCACACTAATCCCTAGAGGTTAACACCGAACTGATTTCATATCTGGTGTCAAAATTCCGCCATGATTTTTGTGCCATTCCAAGAAGTTGTTGCAGGAATTGCCGATGAATATTAATCATACCTTGTGTCAAATTTGCTGTCTTGGCAAAATTCGCAGACTTGCGCCAAATCTGTGTGCTTACTGCATGTGGAAGCTGGTATTTGCCACAAGACTTCCCAGGACCAGTTCCGTGGTGTTAGTGTCACACTGACACCAGTGTCAGCATCACACCGGTGTTACTCCAACACTGGTGTTACACTAACACTGGTGTGAAGGGGTTGAAATTAACACTAATACAAGACACTAACACCAAACACCACCTGAAACCAGATTTGAAATCACCCAGGACCGTGTTTAGCTTTTTGCTCCTGAGGGGGGGGGGGGGCAAAAGCCTCTCTGGGGGACAGAAGACCTTGTTTGTCGTTTTATGCCGAAAATCTGCATAAAAATGACGTTTTTTGGTTGGCTCGGGGGGGGGGGCAACTGCCCCTTGACCCTCCGGTAAATACGACCCTGGTTTATCATTCTTGTCACCTGAAGAAACTGTTAACTCAAAGTGATTGTGCTACAACCTCCATTTATCTTGAGGAATGTCAACGGTCACGAGTGATCTTGCGTTATCACGAACTTCGATCGTGGTCAGTTCGAATGAGGAACTCGGCCGTGGCGGTTGGTCTCTCTCCGGGCTCTGTTCAGCACAGTACTAGGTAATATGTCTTCCCTTCCTATTTCCCGTGAATTTAAGCTCATCGTGTGGTGCGAGAGCAAAGGCATGGTGGTTATGCCGGTGTAACGTCGACCAGTGTTCCCCGTATTTCTGTGTTTTTCTTATTGTTTCCCTCCTGACGGATTAAGCGGCAACTAACCCAACAATAACCATTCTAGGCCGCGTCTATTGTTGGGGAACACTGAGCTACAGAAACACTCATCTATGTTACACCTGTATGGTGGTCATGCCTAGAGGTTAATGCTTTACGTGTGGTGCGAGAGCTAAGGCATGGTGGTCATGCCAAAAGGTGATATTATTACCACTCGTGTGGTGCGATGGCTAATGGCATGGTGGTCATGCCGGCATGGTAATGATGCCAACGTTAATGCTCTGCGATGGATTGCGAGGGCTATAGAGGTCACATTAAAATGTTATATGGCCGAGGAAGGGATGACATATTCCACTCATTCTGCTGTGTAGGGACGAGAGCTGCACAAGGGCTGTATTGAGAAAGATATCGCAGTCCTCTCCATGGTTGGTATTGTATTGTACAGGCTCTTGTATGTGCTCAGTACAATCATGTGGGGTGGCCATGCGAAACAGTTGGGTGGACGGGTTTGAAAGGGAGCGGAATCATATTACATTATATAATTCGTTTGTTGGTATTGGCTTATGTTTATGTGTGAATGGAAAGTATTGTTGGTAGAGGTGACGCCAGTTCGGTTTGTTGTGAAGGGCTTAAAGCTGAACTGCATGAACAAAAACACCACAGCGCCGCAGTATGGTGGTCTACAGAAGTGCAAACGCCCTTCGAAACACCTCCAGAACATGATAGACCACCAGCGTATTTGGTGGCGCCACTGTATTCAATCTCAGGCTTTCTATCGAGACACATCAAGAGATAGTGTCCAAGTGACAGAGCCTGGGTAGAGTTAGTACAATCCGTAGGAACTTGAGCATGAGGTTGGCCAGGGTTCTTTAGTGCTTGCGCGCAGTCAAAATATGTGGTACAATGGCAATAACTTCGGCATCAACAAATAATACACCACTCGTCTGAGTTTCAGAAACTCAATTTGGTATAATTGCAAACATGTTGCACATAAATCTTATTTTATTTCTTTTGCCATAGTTTTGTTATTTGAATATATTTTCACAGAAACGCAATGTACTTGATATGAGCAATAATGCATACATGACTCGCGCGATGTGTGTGTATTTGGAGAAAGAATATTTAATTGATTGCGGTAATTATGACCAAAGGGATAAAATAAGAATTATCCTCAACCTATACATAATGATATCTGATGACGTTGATATACGTCAAATGAGTGTTGTATTGTTTTTGAATGCATAAATGTTTTCAACTGGTGCTTTGGTAACACCATAAATGTCAACAAGACGTGAATACTATAGAATAGTGACCGACTTTACTCTCTGGTTCGGTAAGAACCTAATGCCTTCGACCTGCAGAAGTCACTGGATGCCATGTCTTGATGTTGCTCTATTGACTGACTCAGGGTGAATACAGTGGCGCCACCAAATAGCCTGGTAGTCTATCATGTTTCGGAGGTGTTTTGAAAGTGCCTTATGGTCGTTTGCATTTCTCTTGACCACCACCGTGGCGTGGTGGTCTTTTTTTAGTGCTCGGATCTCCAGTTTTTGTTCATGCAGTTCAGCTTTAAAAGGGATATAATTTGATTTTGGGTGCTTTCGGCTTCGTCCGAGGGATTCTAATTCCCTAGGGAGGGGTTTTCCCCTTCCACCGGTTGGGGCCGGGGGCCTCCAGGGCAAGATGTTTATGGGCGTCGGTGTTACTGGATTTGGGGGCCCCTGGCTCCAACCGAAGAGAGCCAAGGTTTTTCGGATGTTTGAGTTGTGGAGAATTAAAAAGGCATTGGTTTTCTTGTGATCAATGGTTACTCCCAGAGTTTTTCGTTCCTTTTTTTCCAGTTTTGGGGAGAGTTTTTGGGGGAGTAGTGGGAGGAAGAGTATTGGGAGATTGAGTATTGGGAGATTGAGTATTGGGAGATTGAGTATTGGGAGATTGAGTATTGGGAGATTGAGTATTGGGAGAGTGATTATTGGGAGAGTGAGTATTGGGGGTTGTATTATTTTGGTCGCGTATCGTGGATGGAGAGGCTTCTGGCGAATGCCTCTCATCCCCAATACTTTATCGTCAAGGAGAAGTGAGAGATTTCGCTGATCACTCGGGAACTGCTAAGGTCACGAGTGATCTTGCGTAATCGCGAACTTCGATCGTGGGCATTTCGAATGAGGATATCGGACAAGCGGTGGCGAAGGGAGAGGCGTGTCAGATGTATTCCGGATGGGGCCGACGGGGATGCGGGTTGGAGAACTCTCGGTTGCTTTTCCCCGCCCGCCCTCCCTCCCTATGACACTCCATTGGGCGCATTGGTTGTTTCTCTCGTTTCTCCTTGGCGACTGCCTCTCATCCCCAATACTTTATCGTCAAGGAGAAGTGAGAGATTTCGCTGATCACTCGGGAACTGCTGAGAACACGACGACTTTCCCCTCATACCCTATAGCTATGTCATAGTCCACTCCTCCAGAAATGCATTTATTTGTGTTTGGTATGATGATGTTCCCTTCAAATGTCCCACTCGTGTGATGTCATAAAGCAGGCAGGTTTCTTTCCGCCGGATAGACAAATAAAACACCATGTAAATACATGTTACACATCTAGTGATTTCCTCATAAAACGAAGTCTCTACTGGATTCCAAAATAATCCCTCTTATTCACATATACAATGACATTCAGGACTTCCATTCCAAGCTCTTTATCCACTGGTACACTGTTTTCTTTTCCGGTTTATTTGCTCCGGCTGCTCTGTAGGTCATCCTCCACCATGTAAACTCCCGTTGTGTACCGCGCCCCCTTCGATTTACCCGCTCTCCATAACTGCTTCACTTGGATATGTTCGCCGCGTTTGGTCTACAAATGGCGCTGAGAGACTAGATCAACGAGAGCGCCGAGGAACCCGTAAACAAGCTGAGACACTTTTTCATTGGCTGAGCGGAACATGGGATCATGTAGTAGCAAGAACAAAACAGACAAGATACCGATCAAAAGATAGGAACAAAAATAAAGGATAAAGGGCATGTTCTTTTTCGGAACATTTTTTCCAACTAATTTTTCATTTAGTTGCAGGTGTTTGATTTTCATGATAACTTCAGGTATAATATTTTATAATGTGAACTACATAATCATGAAAGAAAAATGTGACATTAGTTTCATTAATTAGGAAAACAATGAGCATTTGCAAAATGTCTGAAACCAGCATGAAAGCAGTGAAATTATTCCCTAATATTTGTTGTGCTGGGAGAGTAATGGTATTATTTATCATTCATCATGAAGTCATTACTAAACGTATTGGTTTTGCTGAAATATTTGCATAAAATCTGTGATTTTCTTCATTTCTGCACCCCTATTTATGTGGGGGGAGAACAGAACAGCACATCTTGAATGGAATGCTGTGGTAAATGTACTTTATGTTTTTTTTGTATTTTTGTAGAGGAGACATGCACTTTAAGCACAACTGTGCTTCTCGCATGTGCTTCTCTCATTAATATATTCTTAATAAAACACTTATTATATATATATAAAAAAGAAGACCCCGTTTGGGGTCGAAAATTTGCAAGTACATGTATTCTGGAAGTTGACTTTCTGTTTATTATCATTTTGTGTGTCAATTTTTGTGCTCTTTCTTTCTTTGGATCTCTCTAACCAATACAGATATCAGCGGGAACTGACAACATGGCGGTACAAATATAAGGATAATATTGACAACGGGAAAATACATGTATGTTACAACAGACACTGTGTTTAAAAAAGGTTCATAATGATGTTACAGAGGTTGGATAATTGTTTCAGCGAAGCAATTTCAATTTTAATTTATTTCTAATACACTCCAACCACCACGACAGTGGTATAGGAGGAAATATATTTTAGAGCAGGTATCACGGTGTTACATTTTTTTCACATTTCTTCTCCACTGGGGATCTAGAGATGTCCCCAGACCACCTCCCCCAACATGCAGCCGCGGAATTCCGCAGGTGTGCACCCTGCCGGAAGCGATTAGAGGACTCCCCCAGACCCCCTTACACATAGGATCTAACTACAGGATCAGTGGTTACACGTGAAAAGTCCAACTGATCTTTTCTACAGAAGCTAGCAAGGTAGTACATATGTTTATATCCATTAGCATTCGTGAGATTGGCGAATTTAACCGTATTTGGATTTCTCCAATATTTTTTTATAAGAGTTCTTCTTTCCACCTCAAAGAATGGACATTTCAATAAGTAATAAAATTCGTCGGCAATGTCGCCAATCTGGCAAAGATCACAAAGTCCAAAATTTACACCAGCGTGACCAAGATTACGCACAATTACTGCAGGAAGCCGAGAGCCAGGAAACAAACTTTACCTAACCAACTTTTTCAAAGGTGTCACAAGTGGTTACAACTATTGAAATGAAACTGATATCCCGGTCCTGATCAATTCCCCACACAAAAGGCGTCCATTGTATTAGGACCGGGTTTCGTTGTGCTGCCCTCTATCGAGCTAGGATCCCCATTGCCCGCATGCCCGTAGGGCACTGGCTTATACCGGACACTCACTTACGTTACACCGTTTGTTTTAGGAATCTCTGCTTATCGTTCTTTCAACGTATCAGGGGCAAATTGGAGCCCCATATTTGATAAGGTATTTGGCAAAAATTATATTAGTGTAAGTATAGTATTCGTGTAAGTGGGAGATCTCAAACTCACTGATACTTTATACATGTACATTTATGCCCCAATCACACTGAGCCAGTTCTCAGTACGTTCTTGAAAATTTTGCCGAACGGGCTCAAACTGTGCGAACGGAGTGGACGTTGTGGCAACACTTTACAGTCTTTTTACGAACTTCATGGACGGGCTCGGACGGGACAGGGTACTCCAGAACATCGAGGCATTATTTTGCCAAGGGTTATACACGTTCTAGCCCGTTTGACGATTTTTTAAGACGGGGCACGACGTTTTGAGAACTACTTCAGTGTGACAGGCCCTTTAGACACAAGTAGTTATCTCGTTTCTTTTGCAGTTTTTACAAATACCAAGTGCATTTGAAAACTTCTCCTCCTTCGATAATTAGGTATATTTTGTTCCTGTTTTCCTAATTATTTAGCAAAGTTTCTCTCCTTTTTGACCCACCATTAAGAGGTCCTACGAATAGCGGAGCAAAATGCTAATTCTTTTACAGAAAATCGAAGACGCCACCGGCAAATCTTTGACAATTCGAAGACATGTAGAAGTATTTGTTATTGACTTCGTTTGTCCGGTACAGCCACGTAGCAAGGTCGCTCAGGCTTTTTCCGCTCCCATTCTTTCTTCCAAGGACGGTTTGAGGGGATTTCCTTGCACCATTTCGATTCCACTTGATTACGATCGATTTTTCATTGGCTCTCCGAATGACGATGAATTCACCATCCTTTTCAATCGACCAATACCACCAAGGTGTCTTAAACACTCGTGGTGTAAAATCACATCTGTCACCTGCCAATCAGACAAAGGTGTCTTATACTTTTCTATCAGACTAATTGTCTCATTTTGCCCTGCTATCCCAACAAAATCCGGCAGCAGTTCGTTATTGTCGAAGTAATGCGGACGACTGTCAGTGCCAGCATTTACATCGAAGTAGACCATGAACTTCCACTGTCCACCTTTCTTCAGTTTCTCGGACTCAGCCATTTCTGCGATCTGTTAGGGCGTCTTCGATAACAACTCCTCTTTTTGACTGATGTCGATGATAAATTTGGGAAGATCTGCAATTATAAAAAACGTTATTTCCTTGAAAATTATGTCAGGCGCTGATGTCAACACATTCAGTTATGCTTTGTCGAAATGAATAAAAATGCACCACATCTTTGATATTGGCTTCATGCATCTGCATGTTACACGATATATAATTACTTTTCAACCGACAATTCATGTCACGTTGATCAGCGGGAGTTTGTTATTTACAGAAACAGCCCACCGCAATTCTGGAAACCTGCGGTTTTTCCGTAAATAGCAAGTGACCCAGTTTTGAACGTCGCATTTGAAGTTTCCCATTATCCTCAAATGGATTTTTCACAGTTTGGCCATTTGCTATTGTCTGAGAGGTCATGAACGATTGTCATATTTATTGCGATGGACCAACATGAACACCTCTAAAGCTAGGAATCCACTGCTGGTTTTCTGCGTTGCGACTTGCTTTGCAACCTGCTACCTGCGATTGAATACGATCGATCGCAGGTAGCAGGTTGCGGGAGCGTACCTATGTGTCCAGGTGTAACATCTGGGAGTGTTTCTGTAGCTCAGTGTTCCCCAACAATAGACGCGGCCTAGAATGGTTATTGTTGGGTTAGTTGCCGCTTAATCCGTCAGGAGGGAAACAATAAGAAAAACACAGAAATACGGGGAACACTGATCGACGTTACACCGGGTTCTATGTCTCCCAGGTTCTTTACGTCCCGGGTTCTATGCGTCCCAGGTTCTTTGCGTCCCGGGTTCTATGCGTCCCGGGTTCTTTGCGTCCCAGGTTCTATGCGTCCCTAAAGCAGTTATTTGTATGCAGGGTTCTATGTGTCCCGGGTTCTATGTGTCCCCAGTCCCATGTGTCTGTCTCAGGTATGATTGGCCTTGCCGCCATTTTATTCTCAAGTGGAGTCGACGAAATCATATTTTAGTCATCATGGATGAAGTACGCATTAACTAAAATAAATAAGCGTTAGCATTAATGTGTAGAACTTATACGATGGAAAGCAGAATTTTCACGGCCCATCTACCCACAAATTACTCATGCATATTCAATATACAGGTACCATAATTACGTGTTTTTTGTAATATTAGTTAATCTTCCAAAATGCAGGAGATATACAGTGCTGAAGAAAAGAACCTGGTAAAGAGTCAATGGACAAAACTATTACGAATTTTGATACATATTATAACGGTGGAAACATCATTAAATGTGACAATTTGGAAGCCCCCATAATGCTCACAAATCGTTCACTTATGCTAACCTGATTATTTTATTTTAGCTATTTTATTTTTTATCCATGATGATTAAAATATATGGCCCATATTTTCAAAGCTGTTTTAACGCTAAAATGCATTTTAGTCCACAACTTGCATGCTTGTAGGCATGCAATTGCTGGACTAAAATGCATTTTAGCGTTAAAACAGCTTTGAAAATATGGGCCTATGAGTTTGTCGACTCCACTTGAGAATAAAATGGCGATCATAAGGTTAATCATAACCGAGGCAGCCACATGGAAGCGGGGACACATACGGCCTTTTTACACGGTGCTGGTTCGAGGAAACCTACCTCCACCCTCCTCGGGCGGGTTCGGTTCAGGATGGATTGATCGCTTTTACACGTTGCGGATTCAATAACCCGCCTTGATCTAGTTCGAGGTCGGTGTAGATGGCGTGTATCAACATTTACAGTTATCGTAAGTAAAAAATATCCCGAAAATAATCACTAAAAATCGATAAACTCTGCTTTAAACAGCATGAGCACTGCTTGAGAAACCTCGCGCGTGATTTCTTCACAGGAAACTAACAGCAAGTACGCGAGTGATGTCGCTCAGGTAGCGTGCTCAATCCCGCCCGAGGCCGGTGGAGGTCGGTTCGCTTACACGGGAAAACAACTGACCTGCACCTACCTCCACCCTCCCGAGACTCAGGCGGCGAACTAAACTGGCCCGAGGAAGGTGGAGGTCAGTTGTTTCGCTTTTACACGTGGTAAAATAACCGAACCCTCCTCGATCTAGTCTCGATCCGGAACGCACCGGCACCGTGTAAAAAGGGCTATAGAACCCTGCATGCAAATAACTGCTTTAGGGACGCATAGAACCCTCCATAAAAATAACTGTCTTTAGGGACGCATAGAACCCGGGACACATAGGGATGACCCCAACTAGAGGCATGATATCACCCATAGGCCTACTTATGTTACTGAGGATGCCCATTTTGATTATGCAATGACCTTGATGATCAGAGGTCAATGTCAAGGTCAAACGTGAACAAGGTTATGCTTGACCACAAAACAATACGACGCGGCCAAACAATACTATTCCGATAGGAAGAAGGAACCTAAAACAAGTCGGGAACCAGCAGACATTCATAATGTCATCTGTTGATAATACGGAGGTTTAGAAATCAAACGATAAACGTAAACTTTACGACAACGTTATTTTTCATACTACACGTTCACCAGATTTACATTACATTTTCAGTACAAAAATAACGTTGTCGTTAACGTTTACGTTTATCGTTTGATTTCTAGACTTCCCTAATACGAAACTGTAAACGTAATAGTAAAACATAAGATTGCAGAACCTCACTGTAATAGTCCAGTTCCTTGTGTGGATTCAGTGAATCTCTACCTGGAAGTTGGTAAGCCTATGTGCCACTTTTTGTAGGCCTACAACAAATTACAAGTACAAAGTAGTCGATCATTTCGTTTTGTCATTTCGTCGTTTTGCTGTTTTGATGCTGCCATATTCAAAGCCTGATATTATCTACTTCTGCTGGTAATTTTCTGCGCCAACGTGATTGAATGGGGCTGTGGTTTTTACCAAGTGGGGATTCCCCAACCACACAAACTGATAAAAACCAAGAGGATTTCCTACTTTCACTTTCTTTTCACAGCGAGCGATTCACTACTAACCATTTTTTCCCTACGTAATCAGATATTGCATGATAAAATGACATATATGAGATTTCTGATTAAATGTTTATTTTCACATCGTCAGCTGTATCGTCAGTGCGTGGGGTTTCATCCCCGGCCAGGACATGTATGTGAAAAAGCTAGTAGAGTCTGTCGGGTGAGACTGAAAGCCGTGGACCCTTGTACCTGAGTCTTTATGTCAGGGCAAGTAAAAGACCCCACAAAGGTGGAGAGTAGCCTGTCGTGGAGTCCACACCATAGTATAATTATAAGCTTAAGATCCAAAAGGGTTATGAAGCTTCCAAACGATACGATAACATACCCACCTACATGTAAACGTCAAGCACAGGAACCGGTATAAATGGATTTTGGGGAGTAAAATAATAATACTGACAAGGAAGGAAAGCCTGAGATTTTACACAGCGAGATGGGGGCGGCCATCTTGGAATCCGATTCACGCCGACTCGCCCGTCAAACGGGCCCCAAAATGTGCACAAAATCACTTACCGACGAACATTTTCTGCATTCTACATCTTCTGTATATTATTTTAGACTAAGCTGACACCTTTGATTAGCATATCCTGTCCAATTAATAAAGTAATCCACCCTCGAACGACGAAGTCGCACTGTCCTGCCTCCGATATGACCCAAATCCCGAGCCACATGCATCAGAACGAGGCTCCAGCCGGGAATACCCAGAAACCTACCTGGCGAGGCCAGTGCTGATTGGCCTGGCAGCACTGGCCACGTACTATTTTTAGATTTGAGGGGATTCCTGGCTGGAGCCTCGTTCTGATGCATTTGGCTGGGGATTTGGGTCATATCGGAGGCAGGACAGTGCGACTTCGTCGTTCGAGGGTGGATTACTTTATTAATTGGACAGGATATGCTAATCAAAGGTGTCAGCTTAGTCTAAAATAATATACAGAATATGTAGAATGCAGAAAATGTTCGTCGGTAAGTGATTTTGTGCACATTTTGGGGCCCGTTTGACGGGCGAGTCGGCGTGAATCGGATTCCAAGATGGCCGCCCCATCTCGCTATGTAAAATCTCAGGCTTTCCTTCCTTGTCAGTATTATTATTTTACACCCCAAAATCCATTTATACCGGTTCCTGTGCGTCAAGATGATTTTAAGAATGAAAGCTTCTGAATTTAAGCTGGAAATTGTCCAAAATGCCCCCGCCCCTTCCCTGTGCAACGTCTCAGCCATGAAAGTTAATCTAAGGCTCAATCGATTGGAAAGCAACGACAAGGGTCCATGAAATTAGCCTAGTAGGAAGGGATGTTTTGGTCACATCAGAAATCTAACTTCTTCGGAGATTTTTTTGACTGATTTTTGAAAATTACAGACTAGTATTTATATGGACTATGAGAATTTGCGAGAAAAACGATAATCCGTATCAGGACCTACCTTTTGGAGGTGGGACGGGCCGTTTTGGTCCTGTAAACTGTTGTCGGTATGGCCGTTGAAATGAAACTGATCAGGTTGGCAGTGCACTGAGCGATCAGCAAAAGTCTCACCACCACATGCACTATAACGCAATTCCTGAACGCCTGAGTGGCTAACTTAGGAGGAGTATATTAACATAAACAGTTGTATACGGGGGCCCATTGGCATGATTGGGGACACGCATGTTTTTTCTAATATTTATTTTCTTTTCAATTTTTCTCAATGCCGTACTACATGTATAGGGTTTCCCGGTATCAATGTGTCCCGGTACCTATGTTTCCCGGTATCTTTGTGTCCCAGTACCAATGTATCGCGGTAGACCTAAGTATGTCCAAACCCTCGACGAAGCGCCTCGAGTTTGGACATTTTAGCTCCACCCTCCCGGGTTTGGTGTCGCAACCAAGACCCTCATTAACTATAAACCCCAACTTTAACTAACGGCAGACATTTGGACGTCCTTTTTTAACATCGCTGATAGAGTCACGTCAGCAGTTAGTTGCGATCCATTACGATCACCTTAAGGACTTCCGATTGCCATATAAGGTGATTACAAGGAATCGCAACCCCGCCTCACGCCAAAATCGCAATACAGTGGATCACCCGCTTATACAAGTGTGGGGTATTTTATCGAATTTTCCCCGAAAAGAGCGAAGAACGTTCATGTCAACGAACACGTGTATTTTATTTCTGCTACATCACTACAGTACCAATTTTACCGACAGTTCTACGAGACGCCGAAAGGCGGCGCTTGCAAATGTTAAAGATACACTGCCACAGTTTGTGACATCCTCCCCCCCTGAAAATCACTTCAGCACTAGAAGCTAACACAGCCCGTTTCACGAAAGTCCAATGCTCAGATTCACACACTATCCCGAAGGTGACAGTCCAAAGAAACGATCGCTATCTGAACACTTCCATAACGACATCCGAATTTTTGAACACATGGGTTTCACTAAACAAACACAACTTAATCAAAATGCGCAAATTCTGCAGCTTATTAAAATGAACTTAAATCCTAGCACACTGAGCTCATCAGGAATGATTCAACGGATTTCGCACAGTCACAGTCTCAATGTAATCCTCACAATGATAACAGTCCATTTACGACAGTTCCAACCAGCAAAGTTTGGAGACGGGACGAACGTAGACTCCCTTGGACGTCTTGACCTCGACACTCCTAACGTAACCGTCTGCACCAGGGAACGACTTCGTAACGCGGGCAAGGGGCCACGATCCCCTCGGCACGTTATCGTCTGCCATGAGGACGACATCTCCAGGGCTGATATTGCGTGTTGGGCGACTCCATTTCTGTTGAGACATCAGCATCGGGACGTACTCACAGTGCCATCTCTGCCAAAAGTGGGTGGCGATTGCTTGGGCCTGCCTCCATCCCTTACGATAGATATCCTTGGCGTCAACGACGCAGGGTGGCAAGGGCACAACGGCTCGTCCTAACAGGAGATGGTTAGGCGTGAGTGCTTCAGGGTCATGGATCGATGACGACACATGGGTGACGGGACGACTGTTCAAGAGATACTCGACTTCTGCAAAGACGGTATGAAGGACCTCATCTCGAATCATCGCATTCCCCAGGACGACCTTCAGTGATGGCGCTTAACAGAGGCCACCAACCTCTCCCAAATTCCGCCCATGTGGCTGGCGGCAGGCGGGTTGAAATGCCAGTCGATGTTCTTCTGGTTCAGCTCATCCGTTATCTGCTCCTGGTTCCATCTTGCAAGGTTCTCTCGAAGCTCTCTCTCTCCCGACGTGAAGTTGGTGCCGTTATCAGAGAAAATCTTCTTGGGGCTGCCACGACGTGCTATAAACCGACGTAACGCCAGGATGAAGCTGTCTGTATCGAGCGAATAGGCAACTTCCAAGTGGATAGCTCGGCTTGAGAGACAGGTTATAAGCAGGCCATATCTCTTCTCTGTCTTGCGAAGGTTCCTCACCAGGATTGGACCGAAGTAATCAATGCCCGCTGATGAGAAAACGTATGCAGTATCAAATCTTGCTAACGGCAGATCCACCATCATCTGGTTTTTCGGTGTTGCTCGTCTTACGCTGCAAAGGGAACATCCGTGGAGAATCTTCTTAACTCGCGATCTGGCTTTGGGTAACCAGTATGACTTCCGAAACTCATGGAGTGTGTGCTGAACTCCGGAATGGATGACTCTCTTATGGCAGTCTACGACGATCAGCCTCACAACATCATGGTCAGGTAACAGTACCGGGTGCTTGGTTTCTTCCATGACGGGTGCATTTTTCAGGCGCCCTCCTACGCGTAGCATACTGTCTTCATCGAGGTATGGGGTAAACTCTAACAAGCGACCCTTCTTCGACAACGGACGACCAGACTGTAAGGCGGCCAATTCCTCGGCGAACTCGGTAGCTTGGATGGTCTTCAGCACTAGCATCTCTGCAGACTTCAGCTCTTGTGCAGTCAGGGGGCCGGTCTTCAACTTCAATGTCTTACTTCCGTGCTTTGCTCCAAAGTTGTTGGCGAAGCGGCAAATCCATGCAACAGTTCGACGATAGCGTAGCCAGGATGAGAACTTAGCAGTTTCAGGTAGCGGCATACCCTCACAAACGATTGTGGCTTGGTAAACTCTCACCTCTGGGTCATCACTCTGCAGATCTGCTTCGACAACATCTTGGCCAGGGAATGCGCTGGATTCTTGCCAAAGGAACTCTGGGCCGAATAACCATCTCGATCTCCCTAACAGTTGCTGTGCAGCGACTCCTCTTGTCCCATCATCTGCAGGATTGAGGTCAGTTGGAATATGACACCATTGCTGTGGAATCGTGGACTCATGGACCTCGGCTACCCGATTGGAGGCAAATACATGGAAACGTCGGCTTTCATTGGACAGGTACCCCAATACGACTCTGCTGTCCGTCCAGTATGTGGTCAGGTCTGGCTTAAAGGTGACTTCCTTCAGGATCGTCTTGGCAAGTCGCACAGAGAGGACAGCAGCTTGGAGTTCGAGACGTACAATCGACAACGTCTTCAGGGGGGCTAAGCGGCTCTTGCTCATGATGAACGAACAGTGTGGACTTCGATCTTCAAATACATATCGAAAGTAGCCGACGGCAGTCATGGCTTTCTCGGAAGCATCGCAGAACAGATGCAGCTCTCGGCGAATCGGGTCTTCACTACTCGGCTTCCAGCAACGAGGTATCTGCAACTTCTGTAGAACAGGGAGCTCATCAAGCCATCTCAACCAGGTCTTCTGATCCTCACCGTCCATATCTTCATCCCAATCGATCTTCTTACTCCATAACTGCTGTACCAATAACTTTCCATAGAGTAACGCTGGCGCGGCAATACCAAGTGGGTCAAACACCATGGCGATTCGACTTAAGACACCTCTCTTGGTCGTGGCTGTGGGGACATCGCGAAACTTGAAACCGATCGTGTCATCTTCGGCATTCCATAGGACACCAAGCGCCTTTCCTGCAGGTAGGTCATCTGAGTTCAGGTCAACGGTAGCTGCGGCGTGATCAACCTCAGGAATTCTTGCCAGGACTTCTCTCGAATTGCTTGACCACTTTCGCAGACCAAAACCTCCTTTCTCCAACAGGCTCTTAACATCGGCTTGCATCTTCGTGGCGGCTTTCACGGACTTGAGCGACTTCAGGAAATCATCCATGTAGAAATTCTGGAATACCGCATCTCGAACGTTAGTCATCTCAGGGGTACAGTTGTCAATGGCGGTCTGTCTCAATACATGGTTGGCGATGGTCGGCGAACATCTGGCACCAAAGATGACAACCTGCATTTGGTAGACATCAGGGGCTCTCGTCTCATCCATATCCCTCCATAAGAAGCTCAGGGCAGGCTGGTCTTCTTTGACGACGTGTACTTGATGGTACATAGCTTCTACGTCAGCAGCTAGGGCGACCGGTTCCTCTCGAAATCTCAGGATGACTCCGGGCAGACTTTGAAGGAGATCAGGGCCGGTTATGAGTTGATTATTCAGCGATATGCCATGATAAGTTGCAGCTGCATCGAAAACGGTTCTCAGTTTCTCAGGCTTATTCGGGTTTCTTACAGCGTGGTGAGGCTCAAGTACCATCGTTTCTGAGTCGGCATCTTCACTTCCTCAGGGGTGAGCTTGCGGGCGTATCCACGTTTGATATAATCTTGAAAGGTCTTGCCATATGCTGCTGCAGTTCCGTCTCGTTTGAGTTTTGCTTCGGTGCTCTGAAGTCGTTTCAAGGCCATGCTGTAGTTGCTCGGCAGGCTGACATCATTCTGTTTCCATAGCAGTGCCTTTTCGTAGTGGCTTCCAACCTTGCGAGTTGACTTTTCCAATATGTCCATGGCTCGACGATCATCTGGCGACATGGGTTCCTGTGCATTAAACATTGTACCAAAGGATTCTGTTGCCCACCATTGACGAACCAAATCTTGCAACTCGTCTTCTGGCGATACATATCTCGTGACGTTGCAGACAGTGTAGTGTAGGCTGCGATTGCCTGGTGTCAAGTCAGGAACTCGTCCGCTCAAGGCCCATCCAAAATCCGTCCTGATGGCGATAGGTTGCATTGGCTTTCCAACTCGAACTTCGTGCTGTATAACGGCTTCCAGGACATTAGCTCCGAGCAGCTGGGGGGGGGGGGGGATATGTTTGGAGGGGCCAACTCCTTGGGCAATAATCTAGGCCTATGGGAAGCAGGTGGCAACGCAGCGCCATCTAAACGGTGGCCAACGAAACCAGGCTAGTGGGCATTGTAAATCACTGGAAGTTTCTTCATGCATTTTATTCGCTAAGGGGTAAAAAAATATAATGGCACCCACATAAGGACCACCCCCATATCATTCTCAACATTTCCTGTGAAAATAGTGCCATTTTGATCAGAAACTACGGAGGAGTTAGCGGTCGAACTTATAGTGCCACCGTCAATTATAATATACACGTAGATTACTTACTTGAACACTAAGTCACGTCTTTCAATAAATACTGCTATGCCCCATAGATACTCAGGGATAGGAAAACACAGTGATCTCTCTATCAGCATGAGCGTGTCGGCGACTGCCATGGCTGTCATGTAGATGCACGGAGAAAGGCTTCGATTGTGCTTTCTATTGGCCACAAAAATTGAAATGATGTTCCCTGGAATCCCAATACTGACGGGTAAAATCCAGGGGTAGTTGCACACGATGAGGAAAATAGTTTTCAGGAACGATATTAGGTGTGGGTCTTCTGTTGTGCGTTGCCCCGTCGTCAGTTCTGAGCTGGAATCAATGATCATGTTTGTCCCCGCATGATATGTGTGTTTGTGGACAACAGACGCCATATCTTTCGGAGCGGTGTCGGCAGCTAGACGGTACGTTGCTTCTTCTCGCGCAGTGATACTTCGATCNACGCAGGCCACCAGTCGAAGGACGTGGTACTTGCCACATTTTGGCGTGACAAGTCCCCACAAGCCTGGGAAGATAAGGATTGTCTTCGATGCGGCAGCCGGTTTCCACGGAACCTGTCTCAACGATAATCTTATGACTGGGCCAGATCTGTTAAACAGCCTGTTTGGGGTACTCCAGAGATTTCGGCTCTTTACGACCACGTTCTCAGCGGACATCGAGTCTATGTTCCACATGGTGAGGGTCAGCAAGGAGGACGCCGAGGCGCTACGTTTTATCTGGAAGAGAGACCCTGAGTCACCTGAGCCCCCTGCCACGTATCAAATGAATGTACACATCTTTGGGGCGGTCGACTCCCCAGCTTGCGCAAACTACGCCCTGAGGAGAACTGGACTGGACAACCAGGACCAATTCAGCAAGGAAGTGACCGACGCAATGTCCAAGGACTTCTACATGGACGACTTGCACAAGTCAATGGAGGGGACAAAAGCGATGGCGAGGTTTGCAACAGAGGTCATAGAACTGTCAGGAAAGGGAGGCTTTAGACTGCACAAGTGTGTGTCCAATGAACCGAAGGTGCTGGAAGCAATTGATATCTCAGAACGGGCCATTCAAGAGGTCGACTTTGAAAAGCCGGAGGCTCCTGTACAAAGGACACTCGGTATTAGATGGAATGTGAGAGAAGATTTCTTCATGTTTGCTTGCCAGCCCAAGGAGATTGTGATGACCAAGAGAGGCGTCGTTAGTCTAGTAAGTTCAATTTTCGACCCGTGTGGCTTTATCGCACCATTCACGGTGAGGGCGAAGTTTATAATCCAGGAAGTGTGGAAATGTGGACAGGACTGGGATGAGCCACTCCCGGAGGAGCTGCGGACGAAGTGGAGCATGTGGTTAAGTGAATTGGAGCACTTGACCTCATTCAAGCTACCAAGGCATCACGCGCATTTCACACCACAGATTGCCCAGGTCGAGATGCATGTTTTCTCAGATGCCTCGGAGAAGGGTTTTGGGGCTGTTGGATATCTGAGATACAAAGTCGAACAGAAGTATGTTGTGTCCTTCCTGGCCTCCAAAACACACGTAGCCCCGCTCAAGACGATATCAATACCACGACTGGAACTCCAGGGTGCAGTGTTGGCGGTTCGCCTGGCCAAGATGTTACAAGAGGAACTCCAGATGCCGGCCTTGAAGAAAGTATTTTGGACAGATTCACAGATAGTGTTGCACTACCTCAGGAACCAGACAAGGAGATTCAAACCCTTTGTCGCAAATAGGATAACAGAAATACTAGAAGAGTCAGACATTGGTGATTGGCACCATGTGGCATCCGAGTCCAACCCAGCAGACCACTGCACAAGGGGGCTTACGGTTACATCTCTTACCCCCAGTCATATTTGGTTCCAAGGGCCAGAGCTACTCTACAGTGAAATGGTGACTGGGACGTGTGCTACTGAGGTCGCCCTCTCAGAATTTCCTGAAGATGACCCCGAGTTGAAGAAGGAGACGAACAGCAGGAAAACGGTTCTTAATACGGTCACCGACACCACAGATACGGGCGGGAAAATGCCAGATCTCGACATCGCAGACATCTTGACGCCGTCAGATTTTGCAACTTGGGAGAAACTAGTCCGTAGGACTGCATGGATAAGCAGGGCTGTTCGTAATTTTGCATCTAAGGTCACAAGACTGGGCCTAGAAGCCGTCAAAGAAGCTAACCTTACAGCTGGGGAATATGAAGAAGCCACTCGTTACTGGGTTCGCAAGGCGCAGCAGGATGCTTTCCCTGACGAACTGCAGGCCCTCCAACGCACGGAGTTGGTGGGTGCTAAAAGCCGTCTCTCACAGCTCACCCCTTACTATGATAAACAGGGCGGAGTTCTACGGGTCGGTGGGCGGCTAAGGAAGGCAAATATTCCAGACGACGCAAAGTTCCAGATAATCTTGCCGGGAGACCATGCAGTTACCACCCTTCTGGCAGCGGACACCCACTCCAAGGCATTCCATTGCGGTCAAGAGCACCTTATTGCAGAGCTAAGACAGAAGTATTGGCCACTCGGAGTCCGAAAAGTTGCAAAGCGGGTCATTGCCAGCTGCTTACTGTGCCGCCGCAGGAAAGCTAAACCGTCGCCACCAAGGATGGCCGATCTACCAGCTTGGCGCCTAGACATCACTGCAGGCCCGTTTGCTTACACAGGCGTGGACTATTTTGGCCCAATGTTGGTCAAAGTACGGAGGAACACCAATATAAAGAGGTGGGGCTGCCTCTTTACTTGTCTGACCACGAGGGGAGTTCACCTGGAGCTTGCTGACTCACTTGAAGCGGACGACTTTATCCTATGCCTACGTAACTTCATTAGCCGACGGGGACACCCGAGAGAGATGCATAGTGACAACGGGACTAACTTCAGGGGAGCAGAGGCAGAGTTGCGACAATGCCTTAAAGACCTGGACCAGAACAAGATATATGCCTACCTGTCACCACAGGCCATCAAGTGGCTCACTTCAATCCCCCTCTGGCGCCGCACTGGGGGGGAGCTTGGGAGAGGTTGGTAAAGTCCACTAAAACTGCTTTGGCCACAGTTCTGAAGAATGTGTTGGTGTCAGACTCAGTACTGAGGAGCGCGCTGATTGAAGTTGAGGGATTCCTCAACAGCCGACCTTTAACCCACAACAGTACAGATCCAGAAGATTTCACCGCCCTAACCCCAAACCACTTCCTTTTGGGAAGGGCCGACAGCAAGCTGCCCCCAGGGAGTTTCGAGGACAAGGAGATTGACAGTCGACGTAAGTGGCGTCAATGCCAAGTCGTGGCCGACCGGGTTTGCAAACGCTGGATGAAAGAGTATCTGCCCACGATGACAACGCGTGGAAAGTGGCGAACTGGCGCCAGTGCAGTCGGTGTGGGAGATTTGGTTTTAATTGCGGACGACAACGTACCTCGGGGACACTGGGAGTTAGGCAGAGTGTTGGAAACCTTCCCTGGGGATGACGGGAGAATCCGTGCCGTTAAAGTCAAGAACGCCAGGAACGTCTTCACGAGACCGGTGACGAAAATAGCCGTTTTGGAGGAGAACGCCAAGGGTGATGACTGAACTTGTGATAACGCTCTTATGGATGAGGAATGTCGTGATTCGTATTTCTACAGACTGTTGGATGATTCATTTACGCCGTCGTAACAGGAGGGATTATTCTATAATTGTGTGATTAAATAAGGTGAAGTGCTTGCAACCTCTCACCT